>QEPC01002602.1:218469-278108 GCA_003113815.1 Sphenodon punctatus | reverse complement strand
CACTCGGCTGGGGAGGGGGGGAAGCATTAGGAGGCCATGCTTCTCCATGGTTGCTTGGAGGGGTGGAGAATGGGAATCCTTCCTGTCCAGAGGGAGTAAGTTTTATGTACATTTATACATTTGCAAATTAGGTGGTGCCTAATTATGCAAATTAGGCCCCGCACCAAGACTTCGCACATGGCCTTACAAACCCTGGGGCCGGCCCTGCTAGCGTGGGAAACTTCATTGGTCCACAGACATCACCGTGTACAAGATCAAACAGTTTCGTGGCTCTATTCTGACTCTTCTTAGGAAGCATAGCCCTCGTGGCTTTGATGCAACAGTCGCATTTCATGATCACGGGACATGTTGATACCTTAAGGTCTTTGGTCAACTGCTGTCTGTGCATTTCCTTGATACTGTTTGGGTGTCTATGTCCCATGCATCTATGCCACAGGTGAATGCAGTAATTGTGTGGTTTATGCGTAGTGAGCTTCGCCTGTTCTTTTGCTGTGCTCAGACAGTACAGGTGCTCATCTGCAGTGGCTCTGGCCAGTACTTTTGTCCCACTTTGAATTGTGCATTCATCTCCCTGGAAACGGATGTTGAGCCCCCTCACTGCCAGGCGCCTCATGGACAGGAGTCCCCCTTCTAAGTTGGGCACATAGAGCACATCTTTCATGGGTATGGTCAGTGTGCCTCCCTGTGACTGGTTGCAGTACAGGAATCCTTGTCCAATTCCTTCCGCACTGATGCTTCTCCCAGTTGCAAGGTAGATCCTTTCTTTACTGCTCAGATCCAGTCCTGTGAAGAATCCTTTATCGCTAGTCATGTGGCTTGTTGCCCCGGAGTCTACACACCAATTTTGGAATGAGCTGTCTTGCGTTGCTCTGAAGCACCCACTCCATTGTTGAGCGACTGTGTTGCTGTTTGTGACTTTAGCCCTCTGCTTAGGTGTTCGTGGAGACAGTTTCTGCTGTTCTGCTTTCCATATATAGCAGTCTTTCTTTAAATGTCCCTCCTTTTTGCATCTGAAGCATACTCTGGTTTCCCTCTTAGGAGCTTTGTCTGAGGTTTTCAGTGCAGTCTCATTACCCTGCTTTAGATCATTCTGCAGGTTCTCCTTTCTGCGCTGGAATTCATCCGCAAGTCTACCTTTAACAAATTCCAGCTTCAGTTCAGCCTCTGGCCTTGTCTCCAGGGCATTGATGAGGGCACTGTAAGATTCAGGCAGGCTGCAGAGGAGTAGGGCTACCACATGGCTGTCCTTTATATCTTCTCCAATGCCGCGCAGCTGTGCCACTACTTCCAACATGGCATTTATATGCTCCTGCATTTCACTTTCTTTGCCAAGCCTCATTTTGTATAGTTTCCTCAGTAGAAACAGTTTGCTATTCAGGCTAGTTCTCTCATGCAAGTTTTGCAATGCAATCCACATGCCTCTTGCTGTGGTCTCACTTCTTATATGGATTAGCTGGTCATCTTCTACCAATAAACTTATTGTAGCCTTTGCTAGCCTGTCCTTTTTATCCCATTCCTCGTGATTTGCTGCTGGTCTGTTCGTGGTAATCACCTCCCATAGATCATCTTTAGACAGCAGCATTTCCACTTTAAACTTCCACAATTGGTAGTTTACATTGTTCAGCTTTCCTACTGAAAGTCTGAGCTCTGAGCTGCTTGCCATACTTGCTTCCCTCCCTTTCCCCTTCTGGGATTTAGGCCTTCTTACTCAGTCAGTAGGCCTCTCTGCCTGGGAGTTTTCTTTCACAGTCTGTACTCCTTCTGGGCTACTTCTAGTCTTCAAAATTGCCTTGAAGATGTCCTGGGCCCATAGCCTATTGTAGAGTTACGCTTTCTGTTCAATAACACACAGCAAAAAGCTAACTCTACAATACATTTTAGGTGTCTTCCAGCACTTTGGAAGTCTTTTTATGCTGATGTTCATACCAATAAATCAAAATCCACCTTGGAACATAGCCCTAAGTCCACAAACATTTTAAAAAAAAAAAACAACCCACAAAAGAACACTGAAGTGCATCACGTATAGACAGAGAGCTGCAATCAACTGGCTACGCACTAAAGCATACCCTGTGCGGTTTAGGGGCTGCCTTGTTCACACATCCGTTAACTGCTTGTGTCAAAGCTTTTTGTTTTAGACAATTTAAGAATTGCTTCTGATTATGGGCCAAGCCCCTCCTGCTCCTACCACTAAGCTACAGGCCTGTTTGGGCATGTTCTATGGTCCATGTTTATGTGAGTGCCACTGCTTTGTTTTTGCAGAAAGGAAAGCTAGCACCAGCAGCAACAGATTTGAGGACGGTGATGGATGCTACCTGCAGAAAACAAAAAAAAAGAAAAGAATGTCATTGCAGCAGCTTTCCTCCAACAGCAGCACCAAG
The DNA here is from genome assembly GCA_003113815.1 of Sphenodon punctatus. Lineage (NCBI taxonomy): Eukaryota > Metazoa > Chordata > Lepidosauria > Sphenodontia > Sphenodontidae > Sphenodon > Sphenodon punctatus. The sequence goes on along the minus strand of QEPC01002602.1, from coordinate 275,730 downwards.
ATAGACCGGGCAAGAAGCAGCAGCTCAACTGCCAACCTGATGGCCAAGAAGCTTGTCATTCGCATGCTAATGGTGATCGTGATCTTATTTTTCCTTTGCTGGACACCTATCTTCAGTGTCAACACTTGGCGAGCTTATGACACGGCATCGGCGGACCAGCTCCTGTCTGGAGCTCCCATCTCCTTCATCCACTTGCTCTCCTACACTTCTGCTTGTGTGAATCCCATCATCTACTGCTTCATGAACAAACGCTTCCGCATGGGCTTCCTGGCAACTTTCACATGCTGTGCCAAGCAAAAACCCACCATGGCAAGAGGCGAGACAGGGGAAGAGGAGGAAGGGAAAACTACAGGGGCCTCTCTCTCCAAGTACACTTACATGCAAATGACTGTATCTGCTCCCCCATGAGGCAAGGTTACCCCAGGCCCAACGGACATTTATTTTCTATCCTCTGGCCTTGAGCAGGATTCAGTGTGTACCATAACTTAGTACAAGAATGTCCAAAGCCTCCGGCCCTGGGAGCCATGTTCCCAAACCCTTTATCTGACCAAGAGTCACAAAACAGACAAACTTTTCCTGTTTCATGACTGGCTGGCAGAGCTAGTGCTCTTCGATCCCAGCTCCTGAGATTCCAAACAGCTGCTGCGATTCTGCAGCAGAGACTCAACTGCAAAGTAGAAGCATACAGGACCATTACGTTTGCACAGGACACAGAACCAGTCCTGACTGTGAGCCACATTTGAACTTCTGAGCCACAGACCGACCACTCCTGAGTTGTCAAAGTGCATGACATCACTCCATTTTAAGCAATGCTGAAGACCTGTATAGGAAACAAGTACTGTTGCATTCTGTCTATTGTACTAACTCCACTTCTGCATAAAAACAAGACGGGAGGTGTTGGGCTCTGTGGAGTTGACAATAGCTCTAACGCTTGAGGTATTTGTACCACGGAATCCTGTAAAAAAATATTCAGTCACCAAAAGGTATCCTTCCCACAAGTATGGTTGCTTCACTCTTCTAAAACAACTTCAGAGTAGCTTGTGAAATTTCTAATACAATGGGATTCCGTATCAACCATTCCACGACTACAACCCTGTACATTACCATGGCAACAAACTCAAAATCCATGATCTATTTTCATAGTCATTTTTGTGGTCCTTATTTTTGCTGAGACACTGCCTTGACAATCTTGGATACAATGTCCAGATAATGGCGGAGAAGAGAAAGTTACCCGGAGCAGCAAATCAAGGATATTTCTGAGATTTATGTCAATCTTGTATTGATTGCTCAGTTTAAAAATGAAGAACAGTTAATCGGACTAGTAACTTTAAAGGCAGATTATTGCACTTCTCTTCCAAACAGATTCTAGGATACCTGTAAAGTGTTGTGAGAATGGCAACAGTTTCAAATATTCCAGGTTCAAAAAGTTCACAGAAAGACTAAGCCAGATTTAAAAAAAAAAAAAAAAGTTGACCACTGCCTGTGCCAACATAAATATTGTGTGTATCCCTTTCAAGTGCTGGCACATGAGCATGCAAGTGGTGCATTTTACCACCTGTCCCATTTTTGTGTGTAGAAACCATCTCCTGCATAAAAGAAATAAGTGCTGGAAGAGCAGACATGGAGATGTAGGTGGCCCTCAGCTTTCCATCTATTTACAAAGAGGAAAGTGGGTTGAAGCTGCTCTTAAGAAACCGGCCCAAGAGGTTCAATATATATGCTTGCCATAGTGCATTTAAGAGTATATCTACAATTGTTTGCCTGCTGCATTTGTATGTATGTGAAAATAAAATGGGGAGAAGCAAGGGGCGTGGGGCAGCAACTGTACATAAAAAATAAATAAGGCTGCAATGGGGCTACTCTAGCGGTTTGTGGAGCATGGCCCAAATCTACCGTTTCACATGGTTTAAGGAATGCTTCCCGTTCTTCTCCGCTGTTACTTGTGCATAGACTTTCTGCGTTTTGTTACATGAGGAAATGAATCCGTGTTTTAATTGTTCAAAGTTTGGGGTGATCTCTGACGTTGAGCTGATAGACGCAGCTCTCCCAAACGTGACAACAACCAAAAAATCAATCACATTTCTACTGGTTTATTTGCTTTGCAAAAGCTTGCTGTTTAAGAATATTTAAATCTAAAAAAATGTAATTTTGTTAAAGAATGGAATTCGTTGACTTTGGTATTAGTTGGAAGGCATCCCCTCCAACATGTGATGGGGGGAAATAGGCACACTTCATGCCACCCCAAATTTGCATGTGTATGGAAATCTGTAATAGCCCACTGGCTAACTCTGGGGCCAAGCTAGGGAAAAAAAAGATGCCTGTGTGCGAGAGGATCTGTGCACACATAGGTTTGTATGTGCAGGACTGATGGTTCAAGTTAAAACTCAGCCTATTAAAAAGTCAAAATTCTCACATGTGTGCACTGACTTTGGCTCTTGGGATTTTCTGAGTGGCTTTGGAACTAAAACCTATCTGGAAGCAGCGGCAGTCCCTTTCGGCACACTAAATAATCATCTTTTACAAACACACTCACATCCCTCCTACCTTATTTAGTTTCCATCTTGCTCCCAGGCACATAGCTCCCACCTGCCTGAATGCTCTCTTTCTCTGGTAGCGGTGCTTATCCCAAATGGTTAAAGTGAAAAAGGTGTCCCTCCCTTGTCAGTGACTCAGAGCTCTTTCACCAGCTGGATTAATGAGGTGCTAATGATTCCTTTTGTCTTCTGAACCTGGCACAAAGCTTACACAGCTGAGAGCCTAGGACAAGATAAACAAAACCCATTACTGTACTGGGCAAAAAGTTAGTGTAGCCAATGTTTACAATGATTTACAATCCCTGTATAGTTACTCCTCACAACAACACTGTGAGGTAGGTCATTATTGTGCCCATTTTAGAGATGGGGAACTGAGGCAGAGCGAGAGATTGTGCAACTTGCCAAAAGCCACCTGGTGAGTTCATGGCTAAGACATGATTTGAATCCTCATCTTCCATGTCTAAGCCTACAAGGGTACAATTTATCCACTAGGCTACATTTAAAAACAACAAAATGTCCAGAAAGACTTGGGCCACTTTTAGACGTGCATGGCATACACGCTGCATAAAATCATGCCACATGTAAATATCCTATATGTGGGATTTAGACACAACATTTTGCATGTTAAAGCCGTTCACACATTCTTTTAAAGCCATGAATTAAATACCTCGACATAGGGATATTTAATTTGCAGCTTTAAAAGAATGTGCAACTGACTTTAGTGTGTGAAATGTCACGTCTAAATCCCACACATGAGATATTTACACACAGCGTCTTCGCTGTGCACATCTAAAAGCAGTCAAAGACTCACAGAGCATAAATAAATTCATATAACAGTGTCTACAAATATACATCAAAACAATAATTGGTACTATACGAGTCTATAATCCATAAAGAGACACCAGAACATTAAAACATTACGTCCCCAACAGGGGATACAAATGCCTCCTCAAAGTGACTTGTTAACAACTGAAGGAAGTCAGTCAATTGAATTAGTTCATTCACTGGCAGCTGAAGGGAGTCAGTCACTCTGTCTACGAGCTCCCGGTGCAATTGCTCGTTTCATTCACTTGACTTTATCAAGACTGCAAACTCAGCTGAACTGAATGAACCACAATCTGTAAAAAGACCTGATTGAGCTCTCTCCTTCATTCATACAAGGTACACTCATTTCTATGTTTTCCTTGTTCATCTAAGGGGAGCAACAAAAGCATATCTCCTCCAATCCTTTCTAAAGCCTGCAGTCTTGATTGGAGGAAATACGACTTTGCTGCTTTCCCTTCACTATTCCCCCAGTAGAAGACTATTACCCCTGAAGTCACCTTTTTGTAACCATACTGTAAATGTCTCATAGTAGAGTCTTGTACAGTCAAAGCAAAACAGAGTAAACATCATGGTCCCAGCATAAAAGTTACCCCAAGTAAAGAGAACGTAGCAAGATCAATAAGAGTATATCCAAATACAATGATATTCCACCCCCAAAACCATATCTGTGCTCCTTTCATTAATGGAAATGGAAATGGTTTTTTTTTTAAAAAGTATGGATAGAATAAACTAATGTGAAAAATAAACGAACCAAACCAAGTCTTATTTTGACATCTCCTTTTGGCTGGTTCTAAAATTCCTGTGTTATGTCCTCATTCACACAGCAAAGGCACTTAGAGTTACAACACAAGATAACAGACAAATGCAACAACAAACATGTGGAATCTCAGGGTGCAATATCCCATCTGTCTGAGTCAATGGCTCAGTCAATCTCACACACGCTGACCATACCTTATCCAGGCATTCTCTTACATGCAGTATTCTCACTTATTCAACCAGATGAATTCCCTTCATGGTCTGTTCAATCCATGCATGACTACTTCAACCATCTTCCCTCTGACCCCACATTTTGAATGGTGTTCGAATGACTGTGTATTTTGTAAATGGGGGACACAGATCTCTGAAACAACACTGGTTTTGTTCCATGTTGTTTGTTAGCATGTGCAGAGTCCCAAATCAGGGAGGCAAAGGTAAGGATTTTTCCTGATTCTAGTAAAGCTTGCTGACTTATCTGGCTAATGGCAAAGAATGGAAGACATTATCTAGACTGCCCCCCCCCCGAGAGCAATTAGTCCTTGGCCCAGTTCCCTATTCCAATCCCAGCGGCACCCCAAAGTGCTGATTTTAATCTAGTGAGATTATCTACTGTCCATTCTGCACTGCAAGACACCAGCAGAGCACACTCATTAGAGCCAGCAGGTAACAAAGCATCAAGAGAAAGTCATTTCCTGCTGGGCAAGCACTGACAAATTAACTGATTGCCTGCCCTTTAAAACAGTGATTAAAAACACAAATCTCAGAAGAGTCCGAATGAAAAAATCTGTTGTTTGTGGAGGTTTGATTGAAAACAAAAAAATCAGGGGAAAAAAAGTTTGTGCCCGACTCCTGTAGCTGTGGTCATCTGACTGTAAGAACAGTGGTTGGGAAACCATCAAATTGGGTAGGATTTAAAACACCAGGAGAGACTGGAGGCTGCTCATGTGGTCTATTTTGTCCCACAAGAAAGAGAAACTGTGTTAGGATGAGTCATAACACTACGCACTGGTACAGATAGCTGTTGTGCCTGCCTGCTATGGGTTTGGTAACGAGCCGCTCCTTGTTATTTGCCCTCAGGAGCAGATCTTTGCCTGTAGCTGCTGTTATGACTAACAGGGTGAAGGGTAGGCAGTAGGGATGTGCAATTGTGTATCGTTTAGTTACAAAAACAAAGGAAGCCACATTCTTTTTCATAACTAAGCTAATGAAAAAAAATAAGCAAATGGCATTTTTAAAAAATTTCATTCATTTTTGTTCCTATCTTTCCATTTTATTAAAAATAATTTTTAGAAAAAGTTTTAAAAAAAACATTGCACATGTGTAAATGGTCACCCGGGCCATTCTCATCATCATCATCAATTTTAATTTATATCCCGCCTCTCTCAACCGACTCGAGGCGGCTTACAACAGAATAAGAAAATACATTTACTGGGTATGTATCCCACACAGGGGACCCAGCACAATAAGTATACAGTTAACATAATATATTCAATATACATTTCAAAACAATTATAATCAAAAATATTCAGCATAATGAAACTTCCAATTAACCTCACTTCTACGCAGACCACCCCATATAACAGGGTGGTCTCTCCCTCCACACCCTTCTCTCACCAGGGTAAAGACTGTCTCCACCCCCCTCTCACTGGGGGGAGCCAGCCCTTTCTACCTTCTTTATCATAATGCCGTACATATTCAACAATTTACATATTCACCATTCTGTGCATGAGCACCCTTTTCCAAAATGGTGCTGGCAGCAGTGGCACCATTTTGGAAAAGGGCAGCAAGTCTGTGCTGCCAGCACCATTTTGGAAAAGGGTAGTGTATGCGCAAAACAGCCCTGGTGGCCATTTTCACATGCACAGTGATTTTAAAAATATATTATTTTAAATAAATAAAACACACAGACAAAAATGGTAGATTTCTTTAAGAAAATCCCAGAAAATGAACAGGTTTTGGGAAACAAAAATAAAAACAAAATCAAATGATGTTTTCTCTACACACCCCTGGAGGGCATGGCTTACCTGGAGGGAACAGTGCTCTGGTGCAGTTGCAGCTTGGAGAGTCCCCATTGAGTGGCATTGGGAGAACCAGCACTGCAGACACTACCAGAGCTCTGCCCCCACCACTGTTCCTGGCTCCCCCAGTGCTCCCGATGCAGCCGCCACCCTTCCACAGGGCTTTGCTGCAGGGACATCCTCTTCCCCCCTTCATCTCCTGTTGGATAGCTACTCCTTCAGACGTGCGGTAAACAGCACTTACAAGTGCTGGTGGCTTGATAAAAAGGTGGAGAATGCGTGCCCAGATAACGTCTGAAAAGATGGGTATGCATGATTGAGCTTGCCGGTGCACTGACAGGCGTGCTCTACCGACCTGGTTTTTTCAGGTCATGATGTGTTGATAACACGAATGCAGGACTGGAGGGGGAAGGGTGCACAGGACTGCTCAACTGGTTCTGCTCATGCCTGTCAGGGAGGCCTCAACGGGTGGCGATGGGCGATTGCTCATCATCCCTTTGCAACGTCTACTGTGGGGTTCTACAAGGTTCCATCTCGACTCCCCTCTTATTAAATGTGCATATGAGGCCACTGGATGAGATCATTCAGAGGTTTGGAGTGAGGTGCCATCAGTATGCTGGTGACACCCAGCTCTACCTCTCGTTTTCATCTGACCCAGGTCATCCGGTGTTACCAGGTCCATCAGCCTCAGTGCTTATCTGATGTCTGGTGACTGTTAGAGATTAGATGAGGGCAAGCCAATTGAGGCTGAAATCTGACAAGACTGAAGTGATGATGGTGGGCTGGTCTTGTGACTTGGAGGGGATTGAGACTCCTGTTATTGAGGGGTCCAGCCCCCTCTGGTAACTCAAATTTGCAGCTTCTAGATCCCCTGCTGCACCTGGATTGTCAGGCTGCGGTGGTGGCCAGGAGCACTTTTCACTAGCTCCATCCAGTGAGGAGGCTGCAGCCTTCTCCTTTGGATTCAGATCTAGCCACCATCATTCATGCTTTCATCACCTTGAGGCTATACTACCGCAGTGCACTCTATATAGGGCTACCCTTGATGACTATTCGAAAGCTGCAACTGGTGCAGAATGTGGCTGCCCAACTCCTTTTGGGGACAAGCCACCAGGAGCACATTTCACCAGTGCTACAGAGTTTTCATTGGCTCCCTATAGCTTTCTGGGCACAAAATTCAAGGTGCTGTTTTTGACTTTTAAAGCCCTAAATGGCCTGGGCCCCACATGTCCGAAAAACTGTCTTTCCTACCATGCTCCATTGCAGCCCCTGCAGTTGACCAGGAGCGCTCTTCTGTAGGTACCCCCTACCAAGCTTGTCCGCACAACAAAAGCACGCTGGGAGGTATCTTTGGTTGCTGCCCCAGTGCTGTGGAACTCCTCCCTTCCTCCCTCCCAGAGGTTTGAGCCAAAGCATCTTCCAGAGGTGGTGTAAGGCCTTCATTTTTAGTAAAATATTTTGACAAGTGGGGATAGGGTTTGGATGGGAGGTTTTGGGATGAGGGTAGGTTTTTTTTAGAATGTATTTTTAGGTTTTTAAATTTTATTATGTTTTTATTATTGTTAGCTGCCCCAATCCTTCAGGAAAGGGCAGGGTATAAGTTTAATAAAATAAAATAAAATACATAAATAAATAAAATCCATTATTAGTTAGTTAGTTGGACTTTATTCCCACCCTTTATCCAAGGCTCAGGATGGCTAACATCATACATAAAAAATACAAAGATAAAACAGATTAAAAAAATATATAAAAATTAAAATACACCCAAAATCTTAACCCTAGTTGTTAAGTACCAGGCCAAATAAATAGGTCTTACACCACCACTGAAAGGTGCTCAAGGCCCAGGCATTGGCCAACCTCAAAGGAAGTTCCAAAGTTGTGAACTTTGGAGATGAAGAATGCCTCTCTTCACACCCTTGATGTATGAACACATTGCAATGATGAACTTGCAAGAGGGCACCCTCAACTGACCTTAGAGGCAATGAGGTGATGTAAGGCAGGGTTGTGGTCCTTTAGGTATGTAGGGTCAAGGCCATTTAGGGCTTTATGGGTCCAGCACCTTTAGTTGTGCTTAAACTGCTATTAGCAGTTGGTGGGGGGGCACTGATATGTGTCTGGCAGCCCACTCCTGTCAGAAGTGGACCACCACATTCTGCAACAGCTGTAGTCCCTGAGCAGTCTTTTATGACAGCCCCACAGAGCACATTGCACTAGTCTAGCCTTGAGGTAATGAAGGCATGGATGTCCATGGCCAGGTCACAATCTCCGTCCTCATCAGGTGGAGCTGGTGAAAAGCACCCCTGGCCACTGCTGCAACCTGACAACACAGGAGCCAGAAGCACCCCAAGCCTAACTACCTGTACCCAATCAGCGATGGGTGTCCCAACCCTCTCACCCCCAGATTACAAGGCTGGCTAACTCATCAAATCGCTAAAGCAAGACTCAGTCCTTTACTCGTCACAGAGGTCCAGAAGCATTCATCAGGAGACAGATTAGGCAAAATAGCTTGAGAAATCAGCACACCAGCTGAAGTGGCTGAAGTCAGCAGGATTTCCACAGGCTTCAAATTAAGGCCAGTTTAACTATATGGCTAACCCAAAGGGGTTAAGAAGATGAAGGTTTCTGTGAAAACCACCTGTACACTCATTCTGGCTTATGGAGTGTCTCACCTCTAGGACACTAGGAGGACTTAAGTCACTGGTATGTGCAAGTACTTTTTCATACACCTAGCCTGTGGAACTCATTTCCAGAGGATGTTGTGAAGACCAAGAATATATAACTGCATTCAACAAATAACTAGCTGTCCTCTGTGAGCATCTCCATTGGCCATGATTAGTTTATTTATTTATTTAAAAAAATAACTTACCCCCACACATCCTGCCACAGACAGCTCTGGGAGGCTCACAATTAATCGATAAAAACACTTAAGTAGGAAGTAAAATATCCCAAACCACCCCCCACCCTACCCATCCTGGTTGAGGGACTAAATCTCACTACTAGAAGCTTGGCACGTGCAACAAGAAATGGATCAACCCACATGTGTTTTATTCAAAACACTTCCCTCTGAAGCATCCAATGTGGATACTGTTGGAGACAGGATATATTCTAGCAAGATGTACCCTCGCTCTGACACAGTAAGACATGTTCCAATCCAAACGCTACGATGTCTAGTATGAAATGTCCTTTTGGTCATAGATTCATTTTTTGTTGACTCAACGTGGGCAGCCCTAGACAGTCCTATAGTTATCTCTGCGTATCTAAAAAGATGGGGAGGTTAGCAGTACAGCAGCTGCATCCGAATGTGCAAGGGAGTCAGGTTCGGCAGGACATGCCCATGTTTCATTTCTGCTTTACTCAGTTCCTGACCAGAAAACTTCTGTTCACCTGCCGGGAGTCTTCTCCGGAAACCACAATGGATAATTGGCTTGGAAACCCACTCGATTGAAAATCCAGCACTTCTGCTAACTGGCAGAGACTGAGCCTTAGACCAGTTTATAAATAAAACCAACTTCAATGCCATTTGACACTCGATTGTAATCTCACTGCACTTGCTCAGCTCACTGCCAGTAATCCTGCCTAGTCTCCCCATCCTCGAAAGTTAATAAATAAAATGAGAAAGCCATCCACGTATCAGCTAAAAGCAGCCGACTGTTTTAACTTCAACTCCTGAGCCAAGAATTCTTCTGTTTGCTGATAGCTGTCCTTGTCCCCTGCAAAAGGGAATATTTGCACTTTTCCTTCCCCTTTCTTCCTTTCAGCGTTGGTGAGAATCTCCCCACCTGTGCGGCCCTTTATCTAAAAGAACAGGCAGCAGGGGCTTTGAAAAAGAGGGATCAGGCTTTGAAACAAGACATTACCTCACCGGCTCACTTGCAAACACCTGTTTGGAAGAATATGGTTAGGCAACTTAGATGACTGCTCTGTGTACATTATCTAATCGCATGCTCTAGCATTCCAAAGCGGCAGCTGAAGTGCAGCAAGTGCCCCGCCGGAGGAGGTGATTGCCCCCCATCCCTACTCATATCCATGTCTGCCAGGGAGTGTGGGGAGAGCAGAACTCAGTGCGCTGGGAGTTGCTAGTGGGCACTGTGCAGGGAATCCCCAGAGTGGCAAGTGGTAGCAGACTATGGCCCTTTTTATACAAAATGCTTCCATACATGGACACCCATTGTTCACGTGGGGGAGCATCTTATATAAATGGGGGGGGGTGCGTTTCCACAACCCACGCATCTACACCCACTCACACCCACAATGCATGGCGCAATCAGCGACGGTAGCTGTTGCTCTGTGCTTGGGAATGTGGGGGGAAATCGGTGTGCACCCCCCCACATCACCCCCGCTGTGGTACGCACACCGACTGCCCCCACAGCCTGTTTAAAAAGGGGCTATTACCAAGGTCTGAACTCCTTCACTCTCATCTTCGCTATTACCTATTGATTCTTGGGTTTTAACATCATCATTTTTTAAACAACTGAAATTCTATGGATTTCCCCACCCCACCCCCGCCAACAGCTTCTTCCCTTGTTATTCCTTCCCCTCCCCCACCAAAAAAAAATGTTTCCTCTCAAGTCATTGCCTTCTCATATATAGTGGAGTATGCTGAAATCAAATTTCTCCAGCCACATAAAAAGTTTGACATCAGAAATTCTACTTAAAAATCTTAAGGAAATAGAGAAAATCAATGCTATTGTTTCTCCATCTCCGGTCCCCTTCCCACTCAGAGAGAGATAGAGATTCTCCAGTCAGTTCTATTCTGGAGGTCTTGGGTGACCCAGGTGCTCACTCCCTGCACTGTTTACTGGTGACTCCCAGAGTCAGAACTGACAGGATGGCAGTCAGTCTGCATGTCTGGAGAGCTGGAGACAGAAAATGGATGTTCCCCAATTCCCATCTTCAGCACAGCCTCCCTGACATGAAGACTCACCCTCAAAGGATATAGACTAGAGTAGTTTTAGTGCATGCTGCTAAGAACTCATTGATATGCTCAAAGGTTCAGGTACTTTTTTGCTGGGTCAGTATTCTCTAAACCTCTTAGATATGTGAGTTACCAGCATTCAGAATTAGGTTTATCCAGATCAAGAAACAATACATCCCCATAGACCTGGGGCTGGGGGAAAATAAAGTAATTAGATATACCCAGAAATTCAAATTATGCAAGTTCTACTTAAGTGGGTTCTGCTATATACCTGTCCTACAGTGCTCATTCTATAGTTCTAACTTGAGAAAGGACCCTAATGTGGCCCCAAAGCTTGCATAATCTCACCGGTATCATGCAGGACATCACCGATTTAGCAAAGGTTTTAACAGCTGTCCCACAGTCCTGGGGAAAGAGGAGAGAAGACACTCTCTCTTCTCTTTCACTGCACCATAGACTTGGGAAATATACCTCAAGAGTGGTCACTATTTGGAAATTCTCAAAACAAAAAAAAAGCAGTTTTAAAACAGGAAGCTACAACAGAAAAACCGTAACTTGTTTCTAGAGTCAAGTCGTCCTTCCTCATGAGCGTGACTGACTGTCCACATTTTTTATAATGCGAAGGTTTTTAAATTAGGCCAAACTGACTATTAGCATTCCTTTGACATTCTAGTAGAAATTCAGAGTGTGTATGGTTTGACATTTGGGGGACTGACCTCACAGACATCAAAAACATTCAAAATATACATGCCCCGTTTCTTCTGTACCTACCATTTCCCAACACACCCACTCCAACAGTCAGTGGTGTAGATGGCAAACAAGCCATCTCTTTCAGCAGGTGATGGTCTAGAAATAAGCAAAGATAAAACCATCAAGTCCTACTAGGTAAGCAAGGAGGTAAATATGATCCCAAATAAGGAAAGAATGTACCACCCAACAAAAGCCCTGACAATGCCCCAAGCCCACCCCCACTGGAATTAACAATAGGGGACTGGAGGGGAGGGGAGGGCAGGGGAGGAGAGAGAAGAGAGGCTGCTACCCTGGAGAAGCTTGCTTCACTGTACCAGGGCTTTGTTCTTATAAGGCTAGCTGCAAGGTCATTAGGGATGTGCGAACACGGTTCAGAAGTTCGGAGCGAACTTGAATAGTTCGGTTGACTGAACCGAACTCGAATTCGACCAAACTGTTCAGTCAAATCCAAACCAGTTCAGAAGGCAAAAAACCCTGGTTTTGAATGTACAAACTCGGTCCGGATAGTTCAGAATTCGACCGAACTCTAATAGTTCAGTCGACCGAACTCTAATAGTTCAGTCGACCGAACTCTAATAGTTCAGTCGACCGAACTCTAATAGTTCAGTCGACCGAACTGAACTTTTGAACCGAACTCGATTTTCGAACCGAACCGAATTTCCAAACTTGGTTCTGTTCACACATCCCTAAAGGTCATAACTAATAGGGACAGGCATGCAGCTCCACCTCCAGAACCCATATGTCTGGGGAGCCACAGTCCTTGATGTAGCTGTGTTCCATTGCTAGGACCAGGGAATACCATTCTGTCTTCTGTGCCAGGGCCCATTTCAACCTAGCTATGCTCTGTCTACCGGAAACTCCCTCCCCCTCCATCTCTTGTACCCACAAGCTGGAGGAAATAGCTTTCCCCCTCCCCGGCTAACTGCAGATTCCAAGGAGCTGGAACAAACAAGCAGTCTAGTGTGGCGAAGTCAAATAATGGGTGTAGGAGGAGTAATCCTTCTTTCAGGACAGATTAGCAAGGCCCCAGAATAGGAGCTCTCCCCCACTCAGTTTAGTTGGAGACACAGGTACCCCTTCTTTATCCTCACTTTGACTCTCCAAGCTCATGGGGAAACAGGGGAGGCTCAAGTAAGTTAGGAGGTATTTACCTCCCAAAAAGTGCGCATGGGAACAAGACCCTGGAAGGGAGATAATTATCAAATAGTCTGAAAATCTTCCTGCAGACAGCAAAACTCTTGTGTGAGGATAGAACTGCATCTGTCTCAGTGGCTGATTAATCCAGTTCCTACTGCTCGCAGTTCCCTCTTCAATCCCAGGCAGGGATATTAGAGGAGAAGAAGAAAGCTGTTTTTATCTCTGCTTCCTCCTATTTGAGGGAACAGACATGGAGGAAGATAGCATCTCTAGAGAATCTACTCTTCATTATGAGAACCCTCAGGCACTTCCTCTCCCTCCACAGCTCACATGGTGACCTTCCGTAAGCTTATCTGCAAGACTAAAGGTGTCAGCAAAAGGGGAGCCCCCTCCCACCGCCCCGGCCCATGGTCACTTTCTGGGGCTTCTCCCACAGCTGTCACCTGCAGGTTCCACGCAGGACCGAAACAGACAGGCTCTGCCAAAGTCAGTCTGAAGGTCCTCTTCTGCCCCCTGCCATTCCACCATTATCGAGTTGTGGTCACTCACCCGACCCTCTAGGCTGGCAGCACCCATGACTCCATGGTGCTGAACACACACACACTGCAACAGATAAGAGTCGCACAGGGGGGCCACATGGACACCCCATGCCCCTCCCCCTCCAAACTCACAGGAGGCAGACCCAGGGAGTGAGTTTCTCATGCAGGCAAGTCCAGGGCAATGCCACATTTCCCAGTTTGAGGCCGTGTGGAACAGCCATGGGGTGGGCATTTGGCAGCCCCACAATGAATGAGCACGTGAAGCCGGGGTTAGTGGAACCAAAAGCGGGGCAATGTCTCATTTGTTAACACCTAAAGTAGCTACTCGTACTCCACGTTGCTTTGTAGAATAGGGTAGCATAGTCCTCAGCTCATGGTCTCTAAGGTCTCAGGGCCCCGAGCTGCTACTTTGCAGGAGGGTGCGGAATAAAAATATTTTAAAATAAATAAGGCTACAGTAATACATGCTGGCAGAGGGAGGGAGGTTACTCTCTCCATCCCTGTGTTATACACACTACACACATACTCTGACAATGGTCACATTCACATTAAATGAATCTTAGCTGGTTTTCACTTGGTTGCTCTGACCCCGAGGTTTGTTACGTCCAGCCTCATGTCAGCAGATAGCAGCCAAATCGACAGAGAGATTTTTGTCCTCACAAGCGTTTTCAGTTAAGCACCTCTTCACTCTAACCCGTGTCTCTTTTAAAATGAAGAATGAGGGTGGGAGGGGGTGTTCACTTTCACCCTACCCTGTTTGGAGAGATAACAGGAAGGCTGCTAGGCTTGCTCCTATAAACTGTGGAGGGGAAAACACCTCTGCCTGTATTTTTGTTTCACAAATCTCAGCCTCACCACCGACTCATTATTCCAGCACCCCCTGGTGGCAGTTCTTTGCAAATTCCCAAGTAGGGAAATCTGAGATAAGCTGCTTCCCTGTTTGTGGAAGCAGAAGGGGAGGGGGGCAGCTACACACAGGTAGTTACCATTAGTCTGTTTCAAGTAAACTCAAGAGAATGAATTCTGAGTGGACGAGTAATGTCTCCAAAAGGATGACATTTCCACACACTATCCACCACAGTCAACACTTTGAAAGGTCCCTTTGATGCAAGATATGGCAGCAAAGGGGACAGTTACCAGACACTGAATGTTCATGCAGCCTCCCCTCTTTGTTAACACAAAGCAGTAGGCAACTAACCCCCTCAGTCAGAGTAGCCACGTTAACGGACTTCAGCCCCTGGGTAAACCAACCCTGAAGTACTTCAACATCCTCCAGTCCCCAGGGTCAGGTACATTTCATGTGAACAGCCCCTCATTCCGACAACCATCATATTATACATATTCACAAAGCATGTGAGGACTGCCCTCATGAACTTAGAGTCAGGTGGTCACATCCCCTTGCCTGTTCTAAATCAAACCCTCACAAAAACAAGAGTGGGGAGTCCACCTGTTTCCGTTTACATCCACACAGATACATACTGCCCAACATTTTCAGCTGCCAGAGGGCTACATGCCGCCTTCTTGGCAAATAAGCAACCTTCATACACTTACACACCTGCCAACATGCCATGTGCATAAAGCTGGACAGAAGCTCTCCTGCTTCTCATTTCACTTAGTTTCCTGTCATTCCATCATTCTCTCCAGTGCTTTTCCTGGGAGGCAACCAGAAAAGATAAGTCCAAGGCTTTAATATCCATCTCTCCCTCTCCTGCAAAAGGGACAGTGGGATTCAGCACCCAAACAGGGACTGTCCCTCCTAAGCAGGCATTATTGGGAAGTATGCAGATTAATAATCCACATGCAGCAGCCCAAGGTTTGAACAGATAACCAATATGCATACAGCCTAAACAGCCCCTAAATCTGCAAGCTGTTCAGATAGGTAGGATTAGCAGTGGGTGAGCCAGAGGCACTAGAAGCCCTGTCTTGTCCTGTTTTGTGGGATGAATTTCAGGATATGCCACCCTCAGGTGTGAGGCACTTTTTCCTCGCCGCCTTTCCCAGTCTACTAGTCATTCCCCATATAGTTACTGTCTGCCCTCCTCTGCCGACTGCTGCAACCAACCTGATTGTAACCAAGCCAAGCACACACACCTGAGACTTCGCATCCGCCTGAATGTTTGTCTTCTCCCCTGTCTCCCCATCCTTGTCTTTTAGATTGTAAGCCACAGGCAGGGACCGCATCTATTTCTATGTTCTGTACAGCACCAGACACATGGCTGGCGCTATATAAATGTTTATAATAATAATAACAACAACAACTAGATCCATGCCAGTCCTGGCTGGTCAAGGCCAACTGTGAGACATTGGGGCTGCTGCTGGCAGGAATTGTCAACACCTCCCTTGGGGAGGACAGGGTGCCGGACTGCCTTAAGGAGATGGTGGTGCGGCCCCTGCTCAAGAAACCATCATTGGACATTGGCATCCTGGGTAGCTATCGGCCGTTCTCTAACCTTCCCTTTTTAGGGAAGATTATTGAATGGGTGGTGGCTCGGCAGTTGCAGGATATGGCATCCTAGATATGGCACAGAGACTGTGCTTGTGGCCTTGGTCGATGACCTCTCCCATGAGTTGAACCGAGGTAATTCGACCCAGTTGATCGTATTAGATCTCTCGGCTGCATTGGATACCGTTGATCATGAGTTGTTGGTGACTCTGCTGCGGGACTGGGCAGGGATTGGTGGGACCGTTCTTGAGTGGTTCCACTCCTTCTTGGCTGGGAGAGTCCAACGTGTGGTCCTGGGTGATTTTTCATCTCCCCCCCCCGGGCCTCACATGTGGAGTCCCGCAGGGTTCTAATTTGCCCCCTCTCTTGTTCAATGTGTATATGCAGCCTTTGGGGGAGGTTGTTAGGGAGTTACGGTGTCATCAATATGCTAATGACACCCAGCTTGATCTCTCCTTTTCATCCGACTCAGGCCCAGCAGTCTCGGTGCTTACCTGGTGTTTGGCAGCTGTGGGGGGTTGGATGAGGGTGAGCCGCCTGAAGTTAAATCCCGACAAGATGGAGACAATGGTCTTGGGGAAGGCCAGGGGAGTGGTGGCCCCCATCATTGATGGGGGCCAGTCCTTCCCTGGTATCTCCGGTTCAGAGTCTGGGGGTGCTCCTGGATCAGCAGCTCCGCCTGGATGTCCAGGTGGCAGCTGTGGCAAAGGGGACGTTTCGCCAATTACACCTAGTGCGTCGGCTTTAGCCGTATGTCTCGGACTCTGACCTGGTCATGATCGTCCATACTTTTATTACCTCGAGACTGGACTACTGTAATGCAGTCTAAGTGGGGCTACACTTGGTGCTGGTTCGAAGACTGCAGCTGGTGCAAAATGCGGCGGCTCGTCTCCTAACGGGGACGGGCCAACACGAGCATATTACACCAGTGCTTTGCTCTTTGAACTGGCTACCTATGTCTTCCAGGTCCAATTCAAGGTGTTGGTGACCTTTAAAACCCTAAATGGCCTGGGCCCCGCCTATCTGCAGGACCGCCTCACCCTCTGGATCCTAGATCGGCCCCTGCGGTTGGTCAGGGGCGCCCTCCTCAAGGTCCCCCGGGTTTCTCGGGTGTCGACCTTGTGGAGGGTGTTCTCTGTGGCCATGCCCCAGCTGTGGAACTCCCTCCCGTTGGAGGCCTGCCTCTCCCCAAATCTCCCCTCTTTCCATAGGTGTTGTAAGACCTGTTTGTTCCGCCGGNTCTCTGTGGCCATGCCCCAGCTGTGGAACTCCCTCCCGTTTAAGGTCTGCCTGATTACCGACCTCCCCTCTTTCTGTAGACAATGTAAAACCTGGCTGTTCCACTGTGCTTTTACCGAGGGAGAGTGGGGTGGGTGGGGTACTTTGTTTTAGTAGTATTTTAATTGTATTATTGTTTTAATATGTTGTTAGCCGCCCTGAGATACTTTTAGCAGGAGGGGGCGGCACACAAACTTTATAATAAATAATAATCTCCCAAGCCAACCAATTCAAAATAAAGCAAGCTAAACAAAATCAGAGCCACACTCAATGAAGCAGGTAAGATATCCATAGCAAGAATGCAGAAATGCAACGTGTCATCCAGGACTAAAGAGGCCTCATAAATGGTTTTCCGGCAAGAGCCACTGCGTTAAATTTGTAGCCTGACTGGATAATCTGAATTCCCAGCAAACCTGAATGAGGATGCTACGTGACTGAGTAACTGAGGTAAACTAGGGTTATACCAGCAACCGAGACTAGGTCCAGGCAGAAAAGCTAGCTAGCTACAAAAAAGGAAAGTCAGTTTCCATCTCCAGAATAAGCCAAGTCCTGCGTATTTGTATGTAAAAAATTTCACACAAACCCTGCTGCTTTGCTCCAGCATCAGGCTTGAATCTCTATGGTTTCAATTTTTAAAAAAACACTATCTTTCAAGCCTCATGGAATTTTGTTTTAAATGAGTGGAGTTTAACCGAGGCAGCCATAATTCCCCAGGTTCATAGACAGCGTAAACCAGAGGTTCCTTACCTGTGGATCAGACCACAGTGGACTCGCACCATCTGTGAATAAAGTTGCAATCCCCCTGGCTGACACTTCATATACTTTGAGCAACTGGGATCATGGAATTACAGTTAAGCCAGAAAAGGGGGTCTCAGGCAAAAAGGTTGGGAACCAGAGGCATAAACAGCAGCTGTAGCGAGTGTGAACTGCCCTCAGGCGTATCTCCATTTATCATCAATTCTAAAATCCAAATTAAACGTCACCACTACTCACACAACTGATCATTTTAGCAGGATCATCCACCTAATTTGCTACTTGGGATCCAAAAATCCAAAGTGCCTTATGTTGGCCAGGTACCAAAAGCTGCTTCCTCCGGAGCTGACAAAACCTCCAGCTTCCCCTCACAGGAGGAAATTCTGGAGGATGGCCATCATAGGTAAAAAGGAAGGCAAGGAAGCAGCTGTACCTCGCTCCCCATCCAAATCCTTTGCCCAGGGTGACAGTTACCAGAAACAGGGCTTTGAGGCAAGAGTAAAGGAAGGTGATTAATTGGCTGCTCAAGTTAAACAATTAAACAAAGTTCATTTTTCCTTTTTTAATAAATAATATCAAAAAGGTGAACCGGTTTGTATTATACATTATTGGAAGGGAAAAAAAACAACATCAGTCTCTTGTCTGACTCCTGCAATTACACAAGCTCTATAGAAACAAGTTTAGTTTTGGAAACCAGCTTTTTGTGAGGAAATTCCAGATCCATTTTAAACGGAGTCCAGCGTGCTTGCCCCCCCAAAAGTAACGGTGACTCCTCTCCGTAGCGTGGTCTTCCGCTCTCCTGGCTGCGTAGATGACCTCACGATTCACTTGCCAAATTAACTGATTTCTTGTTTAATATGAAGCCAGTAAAAATGCATCAAAATTTCAACAAGGATTGTGATCAAACTATAGCACTACCTACATAGTATCATCATCATACAGGTGTTTAAATAAGTTTGTCACATCAACAGTAACAGAACATTTACTCTTGACTGCAGCTTTATCAACGTATCAAAGTATGAAACCAAGTATCATATGTACTTACACACAATACACTTGACAAAAACACTTTTACGTGGTTTACATTTCACTTTTATTTATTCCTTGAAACTGCCCATATTGCAGGTTTTTCTTGATGAAATATGGAACTGAGCAGATTCATTTTTTTCTACAAAATTATGGTAAAAACTTGCTCAATTTGCTATCTTATTGCTAAGAAACTTTACAGGTGCACAGTTTGTAAGATACAACACTTTAAGGACTGAATGCATACACACGCTGCAAGGCTGAAGGGATAAGAAGAAGATTAAAAAAGAGGCTAGACCAGTGTCGAACTGAACGCAGGCAAAACGTCCACATGGTTTAATTGGTTCATCTGTATTGCAATCTGATGAAGGGAGAAGGGCTCAGTCCTGAAAGTGTTAAATAGAAACCCTAATATATTACTATTTCTAACCAAGCTGCCACTCAGTCCCACATTACAGTGCTTGAAAAAGGGTAAAAACTCCGGCACAGGAAAGTACACACATTTGTTCAGTACTCCTCATATACACAGCTGCATTTGAAAGAAAAAGTAAACAACATGGTTAATAATTATTTTGTTTCAAAATGGAAACTTCTGTGGAGTTATTTGGTCTAAAACGTGTAGTTCATTTGTTTCGACTGTGTCAGGTTTGTTAGAAATAGCCGTTGACAGGGGGGTTTAATGGTTCTTTTTGGGGGGGGGGACGAGGGATTGTGAATTTTCAGGTAACCAGTGTGATCCCTCATAAGCCTGTGCGCTTAAGCATAAGGGAAATAAGGAGACTTAACAGGAACAGATGCGGGGATGCTGACAGTTCTACAATATTATGCTAGTGTGGAATTTTGATGAGCCATTCCAAACAGAAGGAACAAAGCATTATCTTGCTCTCTCCTCCAACTATTTGGAACTATATTAAAGCACTCCAAAGATTGACTCCGTTTCTAAGTATATTTCTAGAAATAACATAAGAGCAGGTAAGGCTACAGAAGAACAATGGTGAAATTTCTATAAGCAGTGTAACAGATGTAGTAGTATTCGCGGGATACTGATAACATGAAAGATGATCAGTAGCTTGCCCTGATAATAAAGTAACAAGCACAGGGGAAGAGCTTAGGAAAATAAGTTGAGTTCAAAGTTACAGTCAAGCATCTTTCTTAATGGGATATTAATTTGGAAGACAATTCCTGAATTACTAATTATCTACTGACAACAATGGAGTCACAAGTCCAAGAAAAAGTCAACGAAAGAGAAACCTTTTTTAAAATTAAGTTACAAGAAACTGCTGAAATAGAATTTAAAACATCTTTTTTGCTCATTAGCCTGTAGTGTGTAGAATGTCAGAAATTGGACAAAATGTCATTGTAAAAATTATTTCAGTCATATTGTAAAAAGTACGCGGGGCAGTTTATTGCTAAGGAAAGCAACTAAATATCACTTATATGCAAAAAAGTAACTTAAAATAATGATTAGAAAATAGATCTCTCAAGGCTTGGGAAGGTATTAAAAATATTCCTTGAAAGATGAAAGGCTTGTTATGGTTTTATCAACTGTGATGGTTTCTTCTTTGATATTACTGTAAATTCCAATCATTTTCGTTTTAATCCTGAAGCTGAACAGGTGAAGGAAACCAGTGGCCTGTAAGTTAACATAGTACTGCATAATACTTAATTCTAACAAAAACATTGTAAAATTATGTCTGCCACAACACAAATGGAAGAAAATTAAATAGCACATCAACAAGTCACTGTCAGTAAACAAGCTTAAAACAGATAAGGCCACAATGAATCCTGCCCTTGGTCACTGAAAGAGATGAGGTGAGGCAGTTATTTGCTAAGAACTAGCATTTGTAACAATGTTATAGGGAAAAAGATTACATCCTCATATAAAAAGAGAGTCAAATGGGAAGGCCTATGGTAGAATAAAAGCTCATTTCAGAAGGACAGTGGCACTGATTTAAGCAAATGAGCATGTGTTACAATTGCTTTCTTCCTTTAACCACATTGTCTCCAGTCTTCAAAATTTTACAAGAACAACATGTTCAAAGGAAAAGCTTAGGCATACATATAGAACGAGAGATCCTGGGAAGACAACAATGGTGCAGAGAAGCAGTGCTTTACAACAGTGCTGGTGTTAAAGTTGAAAACCCTAATGGACAGTGGAACATCTTAGTATTGGGAATTACTGAAATCAAACACTTTGTGCTGCCTACAGAAAGCCACAAATTCACATTTACTTGGTGCTTATTAGAGACCAAATAAGTATCTGGTTTGATATCAGTCTGCTATCCAGTTAAACCAGATTACCAATGACCATTTAACATATTACCATTTGACTTTTCTTTAACTCTCTAATGCAGTAATATCCGGTATTCCAGTTTGGCGGTTAGCCTCCGCGGTTACTGGATATAGACTATGCATAATTTTTTTGCTGTCCGTATCAGCTCTAGTGCTTATGGCTCTGGTTAATGGATAGCAAAGGCAGAGCATTTCAGAGAATTCTTTCCATATATTATACTCCGCAAGCCTACTGATTGGTTCTGTGTTTGCAAATGGATCACCAAGATATAAAATTTCAAATATAGATACAGTGATTAATCACAGAAAGAAGGGTAAGTAACATGGAGAGGCCTGAAAGTACCACAGAAATCCATCTACTCCAACTGAGTTCACTTGTGGTGGAAAAAACCACCACTGCACTGACTGTTGTCAGGGAAACGAAATAGGGCTAAGGTGTTATCTGTATTATTACGGTGCTTTTGCAATCTTATACTGTCCATTTGCATGAAGAATCCATTACTTCAAACCATTAAGGCATATCAATTCAAGATGGAAGCACACCAACATCCGGTCTATTCAACTGAACAGTATGGAGGAAAACCAACCTTGTTTGCTAATTTCTCTCACCATGTAAGGATGGACATTGCCTACCAATCGCATTTGTAGCCAATACGTCTCATGATATTTTAGTCGTATGACAACAAGACAGAAGACATGCTGCCAAATTAAGTCATTGAGGACATTCCACATTCAAAAACGATTTAACTTACACGTAACAAATTATGTACAGGATTAGGGGCAGGGGTGGGGGGGAGAGATACAAAACCTGAAGAGATCCTGGAACGTTTTCTGATGCATGTTATGACTTGATGGGAAGGGAAGTGACCCAGAATCCAACCCTTCAAAACAACAACATGTGCCTGTGACACAAGCAATCATTAACATGACTGCTCATGATGTCACAGATTTTGTATTCATGTAATGTTAGAACCTCCTGAATCATCACTATAAATACATTATTTTAAAAAGGAAAAAACATAGAACTAACTATTAACAATGACTGAAAACAGAGCACTAAAGTTTACATACATTGCATGTATTGCAGGCAAGGCAGAGGCATTTTTAAAGCTTTTGCACAGACTTCATATAATCTTAAAAAAAATATGCTGGCCTTTACAAGGTTCTACTTGCTGAAATAAAAACAATTTCAGTTCATAAAAGTCACAAGACTTCAGTTTTAAAAAAAAGGAACAGTTCCAGCCACAGACCAAAAATATATATATATATTTTTTTAAAACTGGAAGAGTATGGTAATTAGATTATACAAGCATGGCCAGGCTTGGAACCTGAATATACTTCAGAGCAAACGCTCAGAGGAAAAAAAATATAAACTATTTGGTAACAAAAGTGTACTATATGTTGTGATACAAAAAAGGTATGGTGAAAATGTACCTTTTATACTAAAGCTTATACAAGTTCATTGGTCCGTAAAAACTATGTTATGTTCATGTTTTCTAGTTTAACTTGTATCCCAGCCACATTTCTATTTCTTGCCCATTATTAAAAACAGCTGAAAAATAGATTTTCAATGAAGTTTCTTTCTTTTCTTTTTTTTTTTTAAACGATTCTGATGTATTTTTTTTTTATTGTGGCTTTTAATAAGATCAGCACTTGCAGGTAACAAGGTTCAAATAATATCACTTAAAATGGAAAGGTTGAAACCACAAAAATTGCTCAGTTTTCTTGTTTGTAGCACTCAAAAAGTCACTTAAAAGTTTGAGCCAACAACGGTAGTTAGGAAACCACTGTTGCCGTTGACGATGTGACATTGGTTGGATTTGTGCTGACGTTTGTGTAACTTCCCTCGCTGTTTGTGTTTGTTTCATTGGAAGCCAGCAGGCTTGAGTTGGCTCTGAGAATTGCTCCAGCAGCACTGCAGTGTGGCCGTGGACCTGGCTCTGGCGTGTACGTGAAAGTAAGGCTAGTGGAGTAGATGATGCCATCGTTACGGACCAAAGTTACTGGAACCTGAACTGGCTGACGAACCCACCTCCAGCCCTCTCGGAATGCGGAAATGTCTGGAACGACACACAGCATGCTCTCTGCACACCTGAGAGGGAGAGAGACACAGAAGGTTAGCTAACAAGCAAGCCACAACTCCACCGCCATCTCCGGGAAGAAAAGCCACCACTACCACAACCTGGCAACTAAATAAAAATGCCTCTTGATTTTCTGAAAGAATAAAAAACGCACTCTCTGTACTTCAACGTCTACTGAAAATGTAACTCCCTAATGTTTGAGGAAATAGGGAACAGTACTGCACCTGTACATTGTTTCAGCTTCCACATCCCCAAACCAGACACGTAAATTTGGAGTGAAATTCTGCCCTGTTAGTTCCAGCATTGCTACATCCCCACCTCCATTCAACTAGGGAGAAAGGAAAAAAAATAAATCATATGCGTAATGTCAAATGGGGAGTTTCTCAGACAATATGTATCGGAAAGCAATCATTTGGAAAAGCCACGAGAGAGAAAACATACAAACGTAACTCGGTAAAACAAAATTGTTTTGAAAGATGGCTCCAAATGGCTTCCCGTAGAGAAGTCATCACTAGTAGGAAAGAAGATATTTACAGGAAAAAATATAAATAGCCATGAAGGAGGCCTCTGATAAGAGAAGATCCTGTTCTCTGATAACCCATCAGAACCCAGAACACGGTGAGCTCATCAGCATTCTGTTTTGACAGCCTTTCGACGTAACCTTGTAAATAAAGAATATGGGGTTTTGCCATCAGCTGTTTATCTGTAACAGACTGTCTAATGACATAATTTCTACATAAATGAAAACGTTTAGAGAATGATAAGTTTAATTCCAATGACTAAAATACACGAAGACACTTTACAGGCCATAGGAAGTTCTTCTGAAAAATCAAATCAAGCAATGCTATGTTTATCTTTGCATCCACACGACAGCGCTCAAACTTTGGAGGACGCCCGAACTTTGCTTAAAGGTGTTGAAAGTAGTCTGAAAGTGTTTATTAGTAGCGAGATCTTGTGTGATCAGGGAGGTAGAGAGAACGCAGAAGATTAGGAACAGAACTTTTTACTGCAACCTCTGCTGCTGAATCATGTATGGCCTTTGGCAAATTAAAATCCTCTTTGGCTCAATTTACTCATCTGTCTGGTATAACTAGTCTCAGAGTGTGTGGAGTTTAATGATTACAGTATTCAGAAATCTACAGATAATCGTTATGTTATAAAAAGATATTATCAAGAACAGAAAAAACAGACTTACTTGAAGACTTT
The DNA here is from genome assembly GCA_003113815.1 of Sphenodon punctatus. NCBI lineage: Eukaryota > Metazoa > Chordata > Lepidosauria > Sphenodontia > Sphenodontidae > Sphenodon > Sphenodon punctatus. Next base: position 251,177 of record QEPC01002602.1, on the reverse strand, counting down.
CTACAACAGGCACAGGTGTTACTGGAGCATGGACCGGTCCCATTCCCTCATAAAATGTATACTCTGCCTTGTCTGTACTAATGATTGTCCAAGAAGCTCCATCATTAATCATCTCTTTATTTGGCTCTTTGGGACATGGAGTGGCCTTTTTAAAAGGAAAGAATAGTTAGAATGTGTCATTTGTACTGTAGATACAAATCTGTAGTTTGAATAAGCATTTATTCAGTATGACTCAAGTGACAATCATCTTTGTCAGAAGATGTGTTCCTCAATACCTTTTGATTCCTCAATACCTATTAATACCAAAAAGTTATCAATACCTTTTGCATTCCTCATAGAAGTTTTTCTGTGAGGAATGCAAAAGGTATTGATAACTATCTTTATGTATGGTTCATATGGATTTTATTAAGACGAGGTATATTGGAATCAATACCACTTGCATATGTAAAACAAAAATAATGTCTCAAAAATAGTCACATGCTAGAGCATGGGCTGGAAACCACAGGGCCACAGCCACAAACCGATACTTGTAGGATAAAATACACCCTTGCTTTCTATATGAGAGGACAAGCATTATTCTATGGTCACAGTATGAAGCGTAGTAGAACAAGCTCAAACAAACTGATTAAGCATAGAATTAGGGGGAAAGGTTTCAGACGCAATATGGAAATGGTTGGTTTGTTAATTATCTGTTTGAGATTTTCTATACCAGTCCAAGCACTATGGTTAGGAATGCTTCCCAAACAGAAGAGGGAAATGAAATCGGAAGCCTTTTGATGGTGGCATACCCTAACAGAGAAGAGAGGCTAACATTCTGTTGAATATTTCAAACACACTATCAAATAATCTGGCACTATTTAATTAGCATTACTACTGTAATTTTACCATCTAGCAAGTCAGAAAACAATATTAACTTTGCCTTGAAGTTCAACAGAGATTAGAAAATAGGTTTTGGTGCTTCCTGTAGTAACTATTTTAAAAATAAGAATGTTGACAACCCACAACGGTTGTCCCCAGATATTTAAGATATAGAACTGAGGATTTTGTATTCTTCATTTGATACAACGTTTAACTGTCAAAACTACTCACTTGAAACTGGATTATTCTTTCTTGGGAAAGGCACAAGTACATTCTTTCAGTATCTTTAAGGTAGAATGCGCATTTATGGAGCTGCGATACTGGATCATCTGCATCTAATAATGCTGTCTGTTTGTCCACCTTTCGAATTATCTGTAGGTTAACACACATGAATGCACTTACATTAAAGATTATACATTTACTTACTGCCACTAATCTAAATACAAGGTTAAGTTCCAAAATATTCAGTACCTACACATTTACCTTAACTAATATTTCATTTTAAAAAGACTTTCAATTTCTGAAAGATCAACCAATCTCTGGACAAAGCCCTAAATGATTTCTACATGATAATATATTTCTCTCTCTTGGTCATCGGATACAGGGAAGTTTCACTAAATGAAGTTACAGAAAAAATTGGCTGCAGAACTGACAGCTCTCACAGCAAATTGAAGCTGAAGAGACTGCTCACTTCATATATAAAAAGAGCTTACAATAAAAGTTCTTACATACATTCAAGTACAGCTATAAAATACAATATTTTAATTGTGTAGTTTTTGACAGCTAGCTATGATAAATACTAGCTTATGCCATTACCATGCAGCCTAATTGTAAAGGATGATTGTAATCTTCATCTGGCAGTTCTATCTTAATTCTAGAAAGTTATAGAATGTGTTTTGGTTTAAGAGATTACATTAATTATAAAATTAGATGCCTCTTTCAGTGAAAATTTGAAGCTTGGTATTTTAACTCAGATTTTTAAAAGGAAAAAAAAAAAGGGATTGGTGCTATGTTTAGTACAAAATTATCAGCAACCGCAGTGAAAGCACTGGAAGATTTCGAAGCCACTTATCAGAAAGTCAATTAAGTTCTCTACAATTTCTATTGAAGTTGAGTTAACAGATCTACGATTTTCAAAGTTTATGCTGCCATAAAATTTCTGAAAGAAAATGTGGATTCATGCCCAGAGACCTGTACCAGATAAAGTTAATCTGGCAAACATGTTTGATTTTCTTCAGAAATTGTAATTTTATATGCTGCATCTCTTAAATAGCAGGGAAAGGGGGATTACTTAGAAAGGCTAGTTTTAAACTTACTATCCAAGTGCTGCTTCCCTAAGTTGCTGTTACACCCCAACACAGAAAAAGGTAGATTGGACACAGAGCCACATAAGATGTAGCCTGATGCCCTATTCAATCATTGGGGATCTTTTCACTTACTGCAACGAGCAGTGGATCAGATGCCTGCAGAGGACTGGAATTTTTTTAGCCAATTCTATAAAGAAGGTTTTACAAGGTGTCATTTTATACCATTGGGTGTATTTAAACAGAAAAGATAGGTTTTCAGTAGACCATTCCAGTGCTCCAAGTGGATGTGGACATAGGTGAGAAATCATCAGCAAAAATATGGTGTTCTCTCTCTCTCCTGTGGAGGCAGGCAGTCCGTGCTGGGCTTTGCTCCTCCAACTCAGGAATTAGGCAGGATCAGGTCTTTGATTGGCTGTCAGGACCTAGGGGAGGAGCAGCCCAGATCTGTCCCTGCCTCCACAGGAGAAACAGCAGGAAATCTTCCCCTAGGGGAAGTTCAGGTTAAAAAATAAAAAATAAAAATAAATTAAAATTAGTTAGATAGTGGAACCAGCGGAGCTGGTTCGGGCCCCAGAGGAGCAAGACACTCACCCCAGATCTCCCCAACACCCCTCTTCAGGGAGGGCGGCACGGGGTTAGAGACAGTGTGAAGAAGCGCTGGGATGTCTTTAGGAAAGAAGACATGGGGAACAGACCGCCCCCGGGGCTCCTCGCCCCCTCAATCCAAGAAGGGGCGTTGGGACGAGGGAGCAGCTGGCCCCATCTCTAGGGCCCAGGAGTCTGTGCGCGGGCACCCCAGCCCCGGGAACGCCGGGACGGAGCCACGGAGCCTCCCGCCAGCCTTTGATCACCACGGAGGAACCTAGTACGGTGAGTCCGGGCCCAAGAGTCACATTGGGAGTCCCGCGGCCGGCCAGGCCAGGATCCTCAGGAGGGGGCAGCCCTCCCAGGCACAGGCTGATTGGCCTAGAAGTGTGGGAGGAGCCCAACAGACCCCTAGCCTGACACGCTCGAGTCCCTCCAGCAGGGGTGGCGCAGGGTTCTCGGGGAGAGGCAGCCCAGAGCCTAGGCGGGAAGCAGGCCCCAGGGGCGAGCCCTGACCACGGTGAGAGCCTCGAGGCGGCAGCAGCCCTGGCCAACACAGCCATAGGGAGCGCAGTCCCCAAAGGCCTGCCCATGAACGGAGCTCCCCGAGCAGTACCCTACGGCACCACTCCAGGGGGCGCAGCGGGTCCAGGCCTCATTCCCCAGACAGAAGAGGATTAGAGAGAGAAAGGGAGAGGGACACTGGCTCCGGGTGAAAACGCCCCCGTTCCAGATCTCCCTCCTCGGGGTCCCGGCATAGCGGGCATGAGAGGAGAAGGCAGCTCACCTCCGCCCCCACTCCCTGGCCACGTAACCCTCTCCCTCCAGCCAGTAATGTTGAAGCAAGGAGGGAGGAGGAGGAAGTACCCCCACCAGTGCTTCAGTGGCTGGGGAAACATCTGTCTCTAAGGGGGTGGGAGGGATGGCACACCTCCTGGGGGGTACACCATCAGCCCCCTCCCCCTCAGTCCTGGATAGGGAATCCTGGGGGGGTCACCCAAGGGGCTGTCTCCCCCTGGTCTTGCAGGTCCCCCTCACCCGAACCAGAGATAGTGAGCAGGGGTGGAGCAAATACGGTCCCTCGCCCAGACAGCGAGAGAAACTGAGGAGGGGGAACTCGTGGACGAGCCCCAGGACCCAGTGTCGAAGGCAGGGGCACGATTTTCCAGCCAGACCTGTTCCTCGGGTTAGTGGCCCGGCTGGCAAGTAGGATTGGCCTGTCACTGCCCGCCCCCAGCCCCTACAGAAGCGAACCTGGCGGAGGATGCTCCCTTAGTACTACCACCAGAAGAGGTGGATGTTTCCAAACTCCCTCTCCCATCGCTCTACATGAAGATCCTGAAGGGAGAGTGGGCGCAACCCACAAAGGCCAAGGGAACCCATTTCATAGCACGGCGCTTCTACGCTCTTCCAGATGACCAGGCAGCTTCCTTCGTCCTCCCTAAAGTAGATGCTGGGGCAGCGGACCTCGTAAAGGCCTCGGTGATTCCTGCAGACGGTGAGGGCTTCCCAAGAGACCCCCTGGACAGGAAAATCGAGTCCTTCCTGAGAAGGGACTTCGAGGCGGCAGCGATGGCATGTAGAACCTCCGTGGCCGGGTCCACCTTTGCCCGTGCGATGGTGCTCTGGATTAAGAACCTGGGGCCGCTGGCTACCTCCCCAGAGTTGAAGGAGGGGTTGAAAAGATTGGCCTCAGCCACGGCCTTTGTCGCCGATGCAGGACTGGATGCGGCCCAATTTTCGGCACGTGCTATGGCCAACAGTGTGGCAGCACGCAGGGCGATGTGGTTGCATCCCTGGAAAGCGTACCTACATTCCAAGATGGTCCTCACGTCTGTGCCCCTAGCAGAGGGAAAGCTCTTCGGGGAACCAATGGATAAGGTCATGACGGATGAGTCGGAGAAGAAGGGATTGCTGGTGAACCCGGGGAAAAAGGAACCCCGAAGAAAGCAGTCATTTCGCCAGTTCTTTCGGCAGCACCCTCCCCCCAGGAGGGGAGGCTTCTCGTCCTTTAGACCCAGAGGCGGCAGAGGGAACCATCAATCATCAGGGCCCCGCCGCCAGGGAAGAACAGAGAAGCAGAACACCATGACATTCTGACTCCTTGGGAGCAGATCTGTCTCCGTCGTTCCTGGGGGGACGCCTGCAAGCCTTTGCCCCCCAGTGGCACGAAACAACGTCAGATGGCTGGGTAAAGCAGACCATCAGGAAGGGCTACACACTCGAACTAGAATCGTGGTCACGAAATCTATTCAGGCAAGCGCCAGTACCCAGGCTGCCCACCAAAAGAGCCCAGACCAAAGACGCCATAGATCATCTCCTGGGCATAGGGGCAAGAGAGGAGGTCCCCTTGACAGTGCGGTTCTCAGGTGTGTATTCCATCTTCTTCACCGTCCCAAAGAAGAAGAGAGACACAAGAGCCATTCTGGACCTCCAGTTTGTCAACAGGCACCTGAGGCACAGAAAGTTCAGAATGGAGACCCTGGCATCAATAGTCCAATCAATTCATCCACAGGACTACCTAGCCTCTATAGACCTCCAGGAGGCATACCTCCATGTCCCCATAAAGGGAGCACATCGAAGATTTCTGAGGTTCGCCTACGGCGACAGACACTTCCAGTACCGGGCCCTACCATTCGGGCTGGGATCCTCCCCCAGGGTGGTTTTGGTGGCAGATCTGAGAAAAAGGGGAATCCACGTGTTCCCTTACCTAGATGACATCCTCTTCAGAGCACCGTCAAGGGACGAGCGTCAACGAGCGGTCAGGGAGACGGTGAACACGCTACACCTCCACGGCTTCCTGATAAACTGGGGAAAGAGCTCGGTGACGCCGGAACAGCGCCTCCTCCATCTCGGAGTAATCCTAGACCTGTCTCTTATACACATCTAGATGTGTCTACCTAGCCTCTATAGACCTCCAGGAGGCATACCTCCATGTCCCCATAAAGGGAGCACATCGAAGATTTCTGAGGTTCGCCTACGGCGACAGACACTTCCAGTACTGGGCCCTACCATTCGGGCTGGGATCCTCCCCCAGGGTGTTCACCAAACTCCTGGTGGTTTTGGTGGCAGATCTGAGAAAAAGGGGAATCCACGTGTTCCCTTACCTAGATGACATCCTCTTCAGAGCACCGTCAAGGGACGAGCGTCAACGAGCGGTCAGGGAGACGGTGAACACGCTACACCTCCACGGCTTCCTGATAAACTGGGGAAAGAGCTCGGTGACGCCGGAACAGCGCCTCCTCCATCTCGGAGTAATCCTAGACACGGTGCGGGACAGACTCTTCCTCTCCACCGAAAGGGAGCAGAAGATCCGCCAGATTTCTAATCTCAGGGACAGCAGGGCAGCGCTGATCCTGATGCTAGCGAGGATGCTAGGCCTCATGGTATCCTGTTTGGAGACGGTGGACTGGGCCAGGTTTCACCTCTGGCCGTTACAAGCGTTTCTGATGCCATGGCAGGACTTGATCACCGCCAGGTCCACCAGAAGGATCCAGCTTTCACGGGAGCTACTCACTTCCCTGATGTGGTGGATAGCCCCCTCAGGTTCACACCGGGCCTTCCCATTCAGGAACCCTCCAGAGTGAAAGTGACAACAGACGCCAGCCTGAGAGGGTGGGGAGCCCACTGCGTCTCCCAGATGGTACAAGGAACGTGGTCAGCCACGGAGCTAGGGTCACACATCAATCTCCTGGAACTGAGGGCGATCCGGTTGGCGTTGCAACACTTCCGACACCTTGTGAGGAACCACCATGTCCTGGTATGCACAGACAGCACCACGGCAATGACATTCGTGAACAGGCAAGGGGGAACGCGATCGCCTCAGTTGAGGAACGAGGCGGCACGTCTCATGTCGTGGGCGGAGGACAACATTCAATCCCTAGTGGCTCTGCACGTCAAGGGAGAAGAAAATACACAGGCAGACTGGCTCAGTTGAAAGACAATTGACCCAGGAGAATGGGCACTACATCCAAGCACCTTCTCTCTACTGACACACAGATGGGGCATGCCCAGACTCGACCTGTTTGCCTCGAGCGACAACCACAAGGTTGGCAGGTTCTTTTCCAGGCATCGGGACAAGTGAGCAGAGGGAACGGATGCCCTGTCCACGCCCTGGCCAAGACAGCTGTTATACGTGTTTCCTCCGACACCCCTGATTCCCAGGGTGCTGAAGAAGATCAGGCGCGAGGAAGTCCAAGTCGTCTTTGTGGCACCGAATTGGCCGCGCAGACCGTGGTATTCAGCCATCAGGGAGCTGCAGATAGATCAGGAGTTCAGGCTTCCCTGGAGGGAACCTTACAAGACTAAACCTCACTGCCTGGAGGTTGAGTGGGAACGGCTAGGAGTCTTCGGGTACAGCGACAGAGTGTTGCAAACCCTACTGGCGGCCTGTCGCCCATCAACTAACCACATATACAACACGACTTGGAGGGCATTCCAGGAGTGGGTGCTATCACAGCGAATCCCCCCATTGGAGGCTCAAGTGCCGGAAATATTAGGCTTCCTACAGGCCGGTTTGGACAAAGGCCTATCTACCAACACATTCAGACGACAGGTGTCGGCTGTGGCAACGATCCTGGCGGTACCGGGCCATGAAACTCTGGGAACCCATCCTCATGTTCCTGAAGGCAGCCACTTCACTGAATCCAGCAACTAGACACAGATTCCCATCGTGGAGACTCAACGTCGTACTGGAGGCGCTACAGGGGCCTCTGTTCGAACTGCTTCACCAGGTGCCCATGAAGATTCTCTCCTTTAAAGTGGCCTTCCTGGCTGTGATTACATCAGCCAAGAGGGTCTCGGAATTGGCAGCCCTGTCAGCGGATCCCGAGTTGTGTCGTTTCAATAAGGACAAAGTGTCCCTCCGCTTCAGTCCCTCCTTCGTCCCAAAAGTAAACACAGCTTTTCATGCCAACCAGGACATAGAGCTCCCCTCCTTCTGTGCAAATCCCCAGCATAGCAGGGAAGTGGGGTGGCATAAATTAAGATGTATGTACGGCCCTTAAAATCTATCTGGACAGAGTGAAAGAATTCAGGATAGCCTCTGCCCTTTTCGTTGTTTCGACAACACCAGAAAGGTAAAAAGGTGTCCTCTGCCACCACAGCCAGATGGCTGAGGGGGTGTATCGCCTTGGCATACGAATCCAAGGGAATGCCAGTTCCCGTCGGGGTAACGGCTCACTTCCCTCACAGTGCAGCTGCCAATGCGGCCCTGTTACAGGGAGCCTACCCAGAAGAAATTTGTAGAGCCGCCTGTTGGTCATCTCTACATACCTTCACAAAGCACTATAGGATCAATACATGGGCCTCAGCGCAGGCGGCCTTTGGCCGTCGGGTGCTGCAGAGAGTTCTGATGTGAGTTCAAGTGCCTCCTGTGGCGGTGGAAATCCATGTTCCCTCCCTTTAAGGGGACACTGCTTGGGTACAGCCCAGCACGGACTCCCTGCCTCCACAGGAGAGAGAGAGAAAGGAAAATTTGGTACTCAGCCTGTGAATTTTCCTTCTTCTCTCGTGGGAAGGCAGGCAGTCCGGCCCATCCAAATGGATGCTTGATCTCATTCCTTACCGCGCTCTCGCTGAGAGTAATAGGGAAGTCCAGTAGTATGGTGCCCTCCATTTACGGTGTAAGGGGTTCCGTCACTTTTTAGTGACTAGTTACCTGTAGTTTGAGTTTTAAGTTAAGGTTACCTCTTTAGTTATGGGGTCAAGAATAAGTGTAGCTGAGGTAGTCACTGATCTGGGCTAGCAGGGCTGGGGTTGCTCCTCCCCTAGGTCCTGACAGCCAATCAAAGACGTGATCCTGCCTAATTCCTGAATTGGAGGAGCAAAGCCCAGCCCGGACTGCCTGCCTCCCCGCAAGAGAAGAAGGAAAACTCACAGGGTGAGTACCAAATTTTCCTTTTGGCTGAGGTTGCTGATAATTTTGTACTAAACATAGCACCAAATCTTTTTTTTTCCTTTTAAAATCAGAGCTAATATATAAATATTATCTATATCCATCACAGAGTACCAGCCACACAGAACAAGACCAACAATGGTGAATTCTCTAAGGACTTTATGGCTGGGGCTTTCATTACGCACTGGAGGGTGAAAGGCTGCTGCTTCCTAGACAGCTATCAGTATCTGCCCCCCAAACCTGCCTGTACTTCCAGCCCCAGCTTGTCCATGTACTGCGGGCAAACGGAGAGGGCTCCATTACCCCCTGCCAAGCAGCTGACCAGGTAGCGAGAAGAGTCCTTCTCTTCCTGCTTGCCTGCAGCACAAGCGACAACCCCAACCAGAGAAAGGCTTTCACGGTAAGCAAGCGTGTTAAATGTGATGGCGGGCCGCTTTGGTCTGCTTTTTCACCTGCATGTTTATACAGGGGCTGCCAGATGTTGGCCTGGGATTACCCTGGGTCTTGTCAGTGGCTAGCCCAGGCGGCGACACCAGTAGCCTCCGAGGTCACAGCCCAGGCGAAGGTCTGCCCGATCCGGGCAAAGCGGACCACAGCATGTTCATACGTCAGTTGTGGCCTGCCATGACCTGACCCAGATTGTGTCTGCCATGGCCGGAGGTGGGGGAGGCAGGGCACTGAATCCAGCATGGGGACAGCCAACCGCACATTTGTGCGCCTTCCTGCACGAAACAAATGGAACCGCAGCTGAGCCACTGACTTGGTCAAGGGCGCGTCTGCTGCGGCTTCCCGAGGTGGGTTACTGTGGCAGCGTAGTCATTTCTGTTTCCACCCCAAGTAGAAGGGGCCCACTGACGCACAACACACAGATGATCAGAAAAGTAGAGCAGCACAGCTTCCCTGCTTCCTTTCAGCAGTGCAAACTCCATCCCAGCCTGTCCTGCACCGTGGGTAGATAGGAAGGGGAAAGTACTTTCAAGACTGAAAAAGCGGCAAGGTCATATTTTGGAGGGTACAGGCCTGTGTTAAGTTTTCATGCGGCTTATTCTTTCTTGGAACTATGGTAGTTCTATTTAAGATCCTGACCCAGCAAACTGCTTAATCAAACAGTTAAGTTTTAAGCATTACTTATAAAGACCTAGCAGAGTAATCAGCACTGTGGATTTTAACTAGCTTTGTACAGTACCCTCTCCTGCAGGGGTGGGCAACCTTTTCCTTCCGAAGGGCCGCTATGAAAATTAATACAAGCTCCAGATTAGACGTTGGGTGAGGAGATGCTTAAGGGGGGTGCTCAGGAAGAGGTGGGTCCAGATCATAGATCTCACCCGGACCCATGTGGATTTCACCCGGACCCAAAAGGTGCTTGCCCGTACTCATGTGTGCATGCTGTCATTTCTGCATCCTTATCCCGAGCTTAGTGCATGGGTATAGAAACTGGATCCAGGAACTGGAAAGAGACTAAAGAAAAAACAAGCTGTGGGCCATATTTGAGGTTCCCCCCTTTCTCTATTGCAGGTGAAAACAAATAAAAGGGTAGCTGGAAAGCATTTTACCAGAATGAATGACATTTCCCACATGCAGCAACGATGAGAGAGATAAAAAAAATCCAAGTATGATAAGCATCATATATGAAACCAATTTGGCAGTTCTTCTAAAGATTATGCTGCGACTATGCAGTTAGGCTTCCAAAGCAACTTAGGCATACTAAAAAGCTATTAACCATTAGTTCCAGCCTTGTATAAGTAATAACCATACCAGTCTTGGGAGCGCCATGCCAGTTACTGAACACACAAGTTTGACAGTCTGACCATAATGAATGTAGCCATCTCGTACTGTGAATTCTTCTCCCTCCGACTCATCATCATCCACTACATAAACCATAATAAACAAAACCATATTAAAATGATTTAAGCCACTGCTCTCGATAGCAAAGATTTTTTCTCCTTCAAAGCAAAACAAAGACACACTAAACAATGAACTGTCACTTTAAAAGAGGGCAAAGAATGACTGGATTGGGGTTTATTGGGTTTGCTTGTCAATACCTATACTTACAAAGATGAATATAAAATGCTCCCCACTGTTGCGAACTGGCATGGAAATTCCCTCCTTCTACGTGCAAGTATCTGGTGCTAACTGTTTGTGAGCGAAGTCTATTAAATAGTGCCACCTTTGTCCCCGATGCAATACATACTGCAAGAAAAGATACAGACTTAAATATCCTAATGTTGTGTGTGACATAAGCATTAGATGTAAAGACTGGAGTTCCATCCAATAAATCCTGTGTAGATAGAAACTTCTTTGGGATTATCTCTAGAGAAAGTTACAGACACAATACGAGTATTTAAGGAAATTGCTGTTTTCTGAAGACACTAATTCTCAGCAGTTTGCTACTTGCGGAGCGACACGGCAGGTGGTGGGAATTCCTTTACCTCTAAGTTCCACCATTTAAATCAGCAGGAGATGCCTTGTCCCACCCATTCATATATATGCTGCAAAAGTGCTCAGTTGATTTCAAGTATAAATACAGAAAGTCACTGTTGTGTGGCTGCCTTTCTTGCTTACAATTCTATAGACAAAGTGGGGACACTGAGTAATTGCTATTTGCACATTCTAAGCCATGGCTCCTGCTAGACAGCACATACAACAGTTGAATTATAAGGTAATGATGTGTAGTGGTGACTAGAAATAGACATAGGACCAAAGACAAATACGCTTTGATGGCGAAGGAAATTAGCACATTCATGTTTTTATATAATGGTTTATCCTATTTTATTTTTGTTTATTAAAATTTATACCCAACCTTTCCCTGAAGGCTCAGGGCGGTTTAAATAAATAAAACCCTGGGGGGGGGGGGGGAATGTTTTTAAAAATACTATAAAATCCCCTAACTTCACCCCAAAAACCCAACCATCCCAATCCCTATCCCTGCCTACAAAATGCTTTCCAAAAGGGAAAATTTTACACCACCTCCAGAACATGCTTGGGCCCAGGCTCCGGCAGACCTCCAGGGGCAGCAACCGAGAACACCTCTCCGCGGGCCCTTGTTGTACGGACAAGGTAGGCAGGTGGTACCCACAAAAGGTTGTTCCCGGTCGAAGTAACATTGCAAGCTTCTTGCAAAACAAATCAACAAATGCAAGAGCCTTAAAATGACTTAATATTAAATACAGTTCCTCCCATCCCGATAGCCAAAATTAACAGATGGCCTTAGAAATTTTGGTGTATTTAGTGGCACTTCTATCTTCAAAGATTTTACATTTCAGTGAATAAGGCAAAACAGTACAAAATTATAGAACCTTCATCTCCTCAATCTATTGAGGCCTCTTGCAGGTGATGGCCACAAGCCATCAAACTCTAGCACCTCCACTCCAAGAAACCTCTCAATAACTTCCCTCACTGAAGCTAGTTTTTGATTTAACAGCACCTTTTTAATATATGCAAAGGATGCTTTGGGAAGTCAAACACACCGTCACAAAGAAATACTTACAGTCTGCATTTTTCAGTGACTGTTTCTTCTTAGAGGGTTTGGAGATGACTTTGATACGCTTACTGAGGAACACACCGATATCATCGCTATTGCCGTAGAACATTTTTACTGATAACATGAAGTGCTTTCTCTTGTCGGAGTCAGATATGTACAATGTTTTGGCTGTGCAATAGTTCTGTGGATGAGAACCACCAGAGTTTTTCTCCCCCCAAAAGCAGACACCTTAAACCACCAAAAATACACCTTGGAAAGAATACATTTTAAAAAATGCTAACATAAATGGTTTCCTATATTAGCTGCCCAAAACCAAACCATCCTGTTCCACAGTTGTAGACAAACATCTTCCAAAATAGACTGGAATAAGGAAGTCCACTGCAGATAATGGTGATTCTAATTGGGCTTTAACAATAATTCCAGCAAGTGACACAAACCTTGCTGCCACATTTACTCTAGGTATTTTACAGGACAGGCCACTAATAAACATATGAATCGGGAAATCCATAAACTTTTGCTTCATTCCTGCCAAAAACACTTTCCTTCTGAATGTACTGTTCAGTGTTTTGTTGAGAGAGAAGTTCTTCATTTGGGAAAAGGTTTACTTGGAAATTTACCAACCACTTATTTTTATCAGTGTAAAACAAATTTCTCTAGAAAAATGCTACATCAATCTCTATTTTAAAAAAAAATTATATTCAAATTTCTTCTACCACCGTTTCAAGAAACACATGGATTCTCCCATGGATTCTCTCCTAGACCCAGCTCCTTACAGGTCATAGTTAACTGCCTAGTTCTCACTCACCTATTTCTTTTGTCTACTGTCAATTACATCAAACCCATACTGTGACTAACCCGGTTTCAGGTAATGGGGTCAAACAGCTGCAAAACAAAGAGCTGGATTTTAAAGGCTCTTCTGGTATAATGAAATCATGCTCATTCCTCCCTGCTGTTCATATTCTCTTGATGAATAGTCGAGAAATAAGCAGCCACAGGAATTGCCAGACACTCTGCAAAGGGACCCACAGGTTCCCATCACTAGGGAAGGAAATGTGGTTCAAGCAACCCTTTTTCCACCCCATTTTTGCTTGATGGCTGAGATGGTCAAAATGGTGCCAGTAACTGCCATTGTAATGATGGTATCAGAGGAGAATAGAGATCTACAGCTAAAGGAATCATGACCACTAACCTTGTTTCATATATTACCATGGAAGAGCTGGTCCTTATTTTTTGGTTGCTACCAACTACATCTCTATGAGTAGGCATATTTTGGTTGCTACCAACTACATCTCTATAGGCATATACTCTGATCTGTTTGCCAGATGATGTTTAGATAAAAGTGATCACCACACAAGTGTGCATTTCAGAATCTACAATCTTTCTTGTTTTACCTTTCCTTCCAAGTTCAGCTGCTGCATTTCTTGGTCACTATTTCCTATTCCAATGAAAGCGCATGGTTGAGACTCTTGTTCAGAACAACCATCCCGTTCCATTTGTTCTTTTTTTTTCTTCCACCCACTACCCATAAGGTACACACAGGGAGGAGGGCAAAAAAACCTGAAGATGAACAGATTAGATGCAAAAATTACAGCCGAAAGCAGTTGCACATGATAAAGTAGCTTAGCATGGCATATATGCATACAACCTTACAAATCAAGTTTACATTTTACTCCAAACATTCCAGTTACACAAACACTCCTTTTCCTTGATAAAATGTTTATTGCTTTCCGAAATATTAGCTTAAAAATAGTAATTCAAGGAAATAGGCAATGAACACATGGAATAAGTTTCTCCACTGTATCACAAGAAAGGAGAAGGGAAACCATTGTTCCAGAACAGCGTTTACTGTAATGGAATCAAAGAAATCACTCCCCAGTGATTAACAAATCAGAAGCAATCTCTGCACCCCAGCCATCCAACTGCAGTGCTGTATGCAGTAAGCCTCTTGTTCATGCTCTGGTCATCAATCACCTCGATTACTGTAACCTCATTCTCACTGGCCTTCCCCGGTCTCACCTTTCTCCCCTCATCTCTGTCCAAAACTCTGCTGCCAGGGTTATCTACCTCGCCAGTCGCTTCGACCATGTGCAGCCCCTCCTCTCTTCGCTTCACTGGCTTCCCCTTCCTGAACGAATCCTGCACAAGCTCCTAGTCTTCACCTATAAAGTTCTTCACAACCTCGCTCCCCCCTACCTCTCTGCACTTATCGCCCTCCATACTCCAGCCCGTGCACTTCGCTCCTCCTCTGTCCCTTCTCTCACCCTTCCACGCCTTCCCTGCTCCCCTAAGCGCCTTCGTCCCTTCTCACTTGCTGCCCCCCATGCCTGGAACTCCCTCCCTGTCCACATCCGCCTTGCACCCTCCCTTCATACCTTCAAAGCTCTCCTTAAAACTCACCTCTTTCGCTCTGCTCTGTCTGACTCTTTATCCTGCTGAGCCACTATTCCTATACCTACGATCTGTTTACCCTTATCCTTGCAACATGGACCTGCCTGCTGTCATTCTCATCGTAACCAAGCCAAGCACGTGCACTTGAGACCTCGCATCTTCATGAATGTTAGACCCCTTGTCTCTCCCTCTGTTCCCCTTCCTAAGTCTCTCCCCCAGCTCCTGTCTCTCAGATTGTAAGCCCTAGGGGCAGGGACCGTGTCTATTTTATTACTTTGTAAAGTGCCAGGTACACTGCTGGCGCTATATAAATGTTTGTTAATAATAATAATAATTTTTCTTGCTTGCTAAACTTTATACATAATATACTTTATAATTTTTTCTAGTTACCTTATTCTTAAAAAAATAAAGCTTCGGAAGCATCCATCAAAACTTTCACATGGATGCAGATTTTATTAGGCTTTCTGTACTACTCTTAGTGTAGCAGTTACAATCAGTCATTGACCACTAAGAGACGCTAGATGGCGATAAAGACTGCTGGGAAAGAACTAGGGATGTGCACAGGAGTAATTTTTGTCTTTTTTCCTTTTTCTTTGTGTCTTCCATAGAAATAGCAGCTTTTTCTCAATTCATAATCCAGGCCCTATTGCTGCCTAGGAGTGCAAGATCTCACAAAAGGGGGGGGGGGGGGCTTGTTGGAGTACTGGGGCACCCTGGGATGCCCCAGCTGACTTGCCTCACCCCCAAGTTGCTGGCCTCTGGTCCAGTGGCTCCTCGCTGCTCCCTGCAGAAAACTGAGCTTGCTGCCTCCCCTGCCAGGCTGCACTCTGCAGAACTTAGCTGGGACCGGACAGTAAATTATCTGAGTGGTGTGCGGAGCAGGGAAGCCTCTTCCCGATTATGTGCAACACTTTAATTGGTCCCTGTTTCCAGGGGGACCAATCGGGGTGCACTCTGTTGCTCAAAAATTAGGGCTAGGGAGACTGGGACACTCTCTGAATTTCACACAAACACGACATTTTTCAGGGACTTTCATCTTTGGAAGACCCAAAACGTGCATCCCTAAAACTATTTCATCTGTTTTAAACCGCAACTGAACCTGGTAACTGTTCAGCTTTTTTCACAAGGGATAGTTGGATTATAGTATAAATGCACCCTGCACTTTCCCTTTGAGTCCAGATGTAGAAGATCAGAGAACCAAGGGCATAGTTACAATAGGCACAGGCAGTGCAGAATGGCTGCACCATGGCGCACATGCTGGGAGGGTGGGGGCGGGAATTCCCTGATGCAACTGCATCCCCTGCTGCTGGGATACTTTTTATCTGACACCATATTTGTTTCATACTTATACAAGACAATGCACCTGACAGTTGGTAGGTTTAATACTACCAGATATAAAGAAAAAAAATCCACCAATTACTTCTGAAAATGTGTTTTAAAAAAGACAAACACCCAACCACGAACACCCATACAAATAATAAAAACTTCAAGTCTCTAGGATGCTGTCCAAAAAACCCAAACCCCCATATAAAACCTCAAAGGCAGACAATCCTAAGACTCATCATTAAGAATGGACATGATATTTAGGGGAAATTTTATGCCAATGGCCTGGTCATTCCAGGTGCCAAAATAGATCATAAGTCTTTGTAGCCTTAAAACCTATGAAATCCCCTCTCTCGCTGCATCTGGGAGAAATAGAACACTTGCAGCATTTTTCAGTAAGTTACCTGTAGCCTCCTAAACATCCCAGATCACTAGTTTACATTCCTGATTCCCCACCCATTTACTTGCTGGATGCAAGCTAGATTCCAGTTGTAACACTCTGCAGAGAGTTAGCTAGTTTGGAATAGGTCCGCCGCTCTCTATCCCAACAGCAGGGGATGCAGCTGCATCAGGGAATTTCTGCTCCACCCCAGGATGTGGGCTCTGGTGCAGTCATGCCGTACTGCCTGTCCCTATCGTAACTATGCCCTTGACTCTGACCTTTTGCATGTGGATTCAAAGGAAAAGTTCAAGGTGCATTTATACTATAATCCAACTACGCCTTGTGAAAAAAAGCTGGATAGCAAGATGCAGCTACCAGGTTCCGCCAGGGTAAAAGGGAAGGAAACGCAGAAATAAAGGCTAAATGCAGGGCTGCCAACACTGAATATGTCAGTCAAGAGAGGAGTGTAAAACTCAGGAGGGGCGTGTGCACGTGTGCTTGACATTTGAGTTCTAATTTTCAAGCCTTCAGGGTATGCTGCAGTCAATTTTGAAGCCTCTCTCCAAAACCACAAGGTATTCAATTTTAGGTTTAAATATACCAAAGTATAAGAGTCCAAAACCCTAAACAAAAGCAACTTCTGTATGAAAAATGCCGTTTCCCCCCTCAGAAATTGCCACATTCTGCAAATGCATAATCAAGGACTCTTTGGGGCCTTGTGCAAGATGAATGGCGAGCTCCTACCTCATACAACTACAGCATTGTTCTAGGCTCTTGGCAGATTCAGACAAGGTACAGTATATCAGATTATAGTGTTTACATTGTTTGGCTGACTGAAACAAGGCCTTATGTTCATTCTGTCTGTATCATAGTGACTTTTGAAAACCACATCCAGTCAATGCCAAATTTCAAAGAATAGTTAAACTGGGTAGAATCCTACAGATCTGGGGGGAAGCGGGACACTCAGAACAGGTATACATTTTGTTCTCATAGGTACAGCCTTTCAATCTCCTTAACAATGCTAATTCGTTACAACTCCTAGAGAAGAAAGCGACAATTGGTTTGTTTGTCTTTAATTCCACAACAACTGACAGGCCACTGGTTGGAAAGAGATAGTGGGTTAGAGGCTCCATATCATATGGACTCATATCGCCAACATCAACGAGAACAAGCAGTTGCCATACCGCACCAGACCAACCGTCCATCTAGCACACTATTCCATTACTCACCAACAGAGGCAAGCATTGGCAGCAGCCTGCAACCTGACTAGCAGCTGTTTATGGGTCTATCCACCAATAACTTATTAATCCCTATTTGAACCCAGTTACGCTACTGGCTTTCACAACGAACTCCTACAACAGGCTCTACAGGATAGCTGTAGTAATAAGTGAAAAAGGACTTCGTTTTAAGCCTGTTGACAGCTAATTTCAATCAGATGTCTCTTCATCCTAATGTTTAGTGACAGTTCCTGATTTACATCTTCATAAGGAACTTCAGAGTGCAGAGCACAATTCCCTTACAAATTTCATGGATGTACTATTGAAAGATACTTACTGATAAATGCTTGAGTACAGCTATATAGCTACACAACACGAAGGAAGATATGCACTTCTCATTTTTATATCTTTTCTTCCTTCCCTCTCTTTGAATTTTCAGTTTGATTCTCAGTAAGCAAAGGAGAGCTCCAAGGAGGTCCAAAAAGAAAGGGGTAGGACACTCCTGCATTATTAAAGGCAATGTAAGTTTTGTCATTTACTTTAACAGCAAAGGACTGCACCCTCAGTGTACTAACTACTGAATTTGGAAACTGGAGCCTACTGAGAAATGCAGGCTTTGAAGGGTTTGGTTTTTTTTAATGCAGAGTGGAAGTGCTCTGACCACAGATAACTGGGGACAAGATTCTGAAAAACAACCTTTATATGAGCAGACGCCAAAAGCTAGAAAATACAGCCATTTGGATTGACAACAATAAATATCAAGCTCTCCAAAAATGTTTTTGATGGATTCTACTAAGCTTAAGACTTCAAACCTCAGAAAAATAAGAAAAACAACAGGATGTGGTCAAAAGTGAAAGATTTATCAAATGCTGCACATGTGAACCTCATCAATGTTAGGTCAATAGTTTTCGCTCACCTACTCAAACTTCAAAATATGTTCACGTCTCACTTAAATTAACAGCTAACAATGAGTGTGGGTACAGAGTATTGCAGGACAACAAGATGCTTCTACTCATTTTCATACTTTAGAAAGCTACCCAAAGTACAATATACAAGCCTGGGAGTGACCTACTCAGTAAGTTGTTACAATAGCAGTAACTTTAAAATGTGCAGAGAAAGAAAATCAAATAAACCACAACTTTACAATACTGATCTCTCTTCAGCAGGAAGGCAGATATAAGATTCTGGATCACATTGTAAGCCATATGTTCTTACTGCTTCAATAATTCTCAATTCAGAACATTTCCATGAGGGACAACATGATTAAAGTTACAGTGACCTGAACCGAGATAGGTTTAAGCTCATACCAAAGTGCTTTCCAATGACATTTTTGGTTTTCGTTTATTAAGAATATTTGCATTTAACAGTATTGAAAGAAGTGCTAATCCTCCCACCACCAGGACCACCTCCTTCAATAAAGAACAACTGAGTTTTAGCTGTACAGTTACAAGTTCAAATCTAATACAAATAAAAAACCCAAGATGGGTTTGCAGCATTCTGTTGCAACAGGCCCGACTGACAATGCATAAGATATTTAACATCAATATATTTATTTAGAATTGTATTAAGTTACTTGTGATTCAAGGTATTTTTTCTAAATGTTTATAAATACGTAAAGGACAAGCAGAGCATATTTTTTCCTATAACGCACAGGTTTTTCTTACCTCTTTTCGTTTCCATAGGATTTCTGTGCAACTTTTGCATGAAGGATTAGTACTGTTTGATCACCCCGCTCCTTTAGATAATTCCGCATAGCTTCCCTAAAATTAAATGCAAAGATAAAGTAAATTATGATGGCTTTCTGCTTTATATCTATAATTAAATAGAACTGTATTAAGTAAATACAAGTAAGTTGGACTGGCGACCAAATAAAGAAAGCTTCTACCTACTCAGGTGAGTTATCTGTGCCCAAATCAGACATTTAATCAATTAAAGTTGGGGATGTGTGGGGAATAATCTGAGCCTGTAATCTGTTTGAGTCTTTCTGCTATGAGTTATTCAGTATTTTATAAACAAAATGCTTCTGTACCATTAGTTCTATTGTCTATTTAGTACTCCAAATGGTCTGCCAGTGTGGCTAAATTGGGAGGGGAAGCAGGCTATTAGAGACAAAAAGGCATCCTTTAAAAATGGAAAGCTAGTCCTAAGAAAATAGGAAAGGGCATAAGCATTGCCAAATTGGATGCAAGACGTTAATAAGACCGGCCAAGAGGGAGTCTGAGGAGCAACTCACCAAAGATGCAAAAAAATAACATCCTTTTCAAGTACATTAGAAACAAGAAGCCTGTTAGAGTTGGTTGGGACATTAGATGACCATGGGATGAAAGGGGCACTCAGGGATAAGGACATTGCTGAGGACGCTGAATGAATTATTTGCTTCCGTCTCCATTGCTGAGGATGTTGGGTAGGTACCCACACTGGGCTGAGTCTTTGTAGGGGAAGAATTGGAAGAACTGTCACAAATAAGAGACTCTGGAGGAGGTTCTCAAGCAAATTGACAAAATAGTAACAAATCACCAGGACCAGACGGTCTTCATCCCAGAGTTCTGAAGGAACTCAAATATAAAGTTGCAGACCTACTATTGGTCATTTGTAACCTATCACTAAAATCTGCCACTGTACCAGAGAATTGGAAAGTAGCAAATGTAGTGCCAATATTTTAAAAAGGGCTCCAGAGGTGATCCTGGAAACTACAGACTGGTGTCCAGCACTAATGTTAGGCTCAAACTGGCAGAAGTGGTTGTTAAGAATTACTGGGCATATTGATAAACATGGCTTAATGGGGAAGTGTCAACATGGAATGAGGAAAGTGAAGTCATGCCTCAGTTATCTATTGGAATTCTTTGAGGGTGCAAATAAGCATGTGGATACAGGTCAGCCAGTCGATATAGTGTATCTGGACTTTCAGAAGATGTTTGCTGAAGTCCCTCATGGGACTTTAGGAAATTAAAGAGTCATGGGATAAGAGGCAGTTTCCTATCGTAGATCGGCAACTGGTTAAAAGATAGGAAGTAAAGAGCAGGACTAAATGGTCAGTTTTCGCAGTGGAGAGAGGTGCACAGGATCTGTACTGTGGCTGGTGTTTAATATATTCATAAATGATCTGGAGAAGAGAGTAAGAGTGAGGTGATTAAATTTGTAAATGACACAAAGTTATTCAAGGTAGTTAAAACCCAAGCAGACTGTGAGGATCTTACAAGATTTGGTGACTAGGCATGCAAAAGACAGATTAAATTTAATGTGGACAAATGCAAAGTGATGCACATAGGGAAAAATAACCCAAACTATATGCATACAATGCTGGGTTCTAAATTAGAAGTCACTATTCAGGAAGATGATCTTGGAGTCAATGTGGACAACACATTAAAATCCTCAGCTCAGCGTGCGGTGGCAGTCAAAAGAGTAAACAGAACGTTCGGAATCATTCAGAAAGGGATAGAGCATAAAACTGAAGATATCTTAATGCCTCTATATACATCTATGGTATGACCACCCCTGGAGTATTGTGTGCAGTTCTGGTTGCCCCATCTCAAAAAAGACACAGTAGAACTAGAAATGGTACAGAGACGGGCAACAAAAATGATCAAGGGTTTGGAACGGCTTCCGTATGAAGAGAGGCTTGATAGGTTGGGCCTCTTCAGCTTGGAGAAGAGACAGAGGGGTATGAACAAAGTTTATAAAATCATGAGTGGTGTGGAACACGTAAATAGGGAGCAGTTATTTACCTCCTCTAACAGTACTAGAACAAGGGGACACTCCACGAAATTAACTGGCAGAAGATTTAAAACAAATAAGGGAAAGTATTTTTTCCACTCAGCGTACAATTAACTTGTGGAATTTACTGCCAGAGGAAGTGGTCAAGGACAGTAGTGAAGTTAATTTTTAAAAAGGGATTGGATAAGTTCTTGGAGGATAGGTCCATTAATAGCTATTAGACAAGTAGGTTTTGGGGACGTAACCTCTTACTGTTGGGGGCTGGAACAACAGGGAATGGATTGTCTATTTTGACCTATTGGGTACTTCTCTCAACAGACAAAGATGGGCCACTATTGGAGGCAGGGTACTGGGCTTGACGGACCACTGGTCTGACCTAGTACAGCACTACTTATGTTCTTCTGTACTCCATAACTGGAAATTAAGTCTGTTCCCTCCTCTTGTTTTTTGATAACAAAATAGTCCTAACCTTCCTGAAACATACCCTCCCATTTCCACCAATTATCATAAAAAGCATAAATATTATGTATCCTGTAAAATTAAAAAACAAAGCAGCACACATTGAAACATAACACAACAAGAAAAATTTTAAAAAACCCTTAGTGGGAGATGCTAATTCTACAGTAAAAAGTAATGGCAAGAAGGCAAAACAAGTTCAAACATTTATTAAGGCATTCTAGTTGTGGTAGCAAATTATGTTTTATGTTTATAGTTTATGTGGTGTACATTGGACATGCCGTGCAAACATTGCTGAAGCATAGGTGACCCTGAACCCATAGAAGGGTAGGGTAGGGTGGGGTGGGCTGTGGTTCAGGGGTAGAGCACAAGCTTTGCACGTATAAGGTCCCAAGTTCAATCCCCGGCATCTCTGATTCAGGATCTTTGGTAGCATGACTGAGGCTTCTTTCGAAGACCCTGGAGAGCTGGATTTGAAACCCTGCTGCTGTGTCAGGTCCTGACAATACTAGGGCTAAGATGGACCACTGGTCTGACTTAGGCAGTTCTTTATATCCTTATCTCTCTCCACTAAGGTTGGCTTTTTGGGTTGAAAACTCTGGCCACCCCTGAAGTAGACAGCAGAAACTCATCCATCCAGAAACTGCTCCACCACTTTTGAAAAAAATCAAGACAGGTGATGTTACACAGACTATCACTTCAGCACCCCCTGGATGCTGAATGCCTGGGGGGGATTATTGAGCTAGCAAGGGAAGGGACTGCTGTGGAATCCTGCACAGTAAGTGCAGCCACACGACAGGCAGGGAAGGCTACCACACCTCGGGTAGCATTACATGTCCAGGAAGCCAGTCCACGTGATACAGTGCATCATGTGGCTCCCAACCACCAGATGTTTCCCCCGCACCAGGGCAGGGGCACACAGTTTCCCGCTACATAACGTGTCCTTGGAAAAATTCTGAGGACGTGGTGTGGAGAAGCCATAACCACATGGGATAAGGCTGCCCAGACAGAGCATCTTGTGTGACTGAGCCCCTTCTGCCCGCCGCATGGCAAGTTCTGCGGCACGGCTGTGAGCTGCAGGTGCCCATCGCCCACAGCCACATCACAGCACTGGGGGTGGGATTTTGGTCCAGCTGGGGGAGGTGGGCCACGGCCAGGCATGCGTTTGCTTGGCCGTCGCTACAGCCCACCCCAGCCATGGAGGCAGCTGTGACAGGGGGTTCGCCCCTCTCCCCCATGACTTTGTGTACAGCTCCCCGTGCTAGCCCTGCCATGGGCCCTCTCTGCTCATGTGGTCTCACCCCAGGTCAGACTTCCTAGCTCTTTTGTTCTTAAAAGAACCACACAGCTGCAAACAAAGGAATGGTAAGTTCCATCGGAAATGGGGCACCTTGGGTTTGTGTCCAAACAAAATGTGAGAGCCTGAACATTTCTACAATTGGAGACCTCTGGCAAACCTAACAGCTATATAAAATTTGTAGTGCAGGATATGGTTTATTTAATCCTAAAAGATGATCCTGTTGAATGTCTGGGTCCTTAACTTAGGCTTGCAAACAGGTCCAGAGAGGTGAAAAAATAATCAGAAACAGATGGTACACAGAAGTATAATGTACCTGGCAGCTTTCTGATGCAGCGTTTCTGTTCTCCAGAATCTCAGCTTCAATTTTTTATAAACTAAAAAAAAGTTTTTCTAGCTGTTATGGCTGCACAGAAAACTTCAAAAACAGGACAGGATGCAAATGGCAAAAATATCTAGTAGACAGTTAACGCATGGTAAGGGCATAATTCTGAACTCTTAAACGCAACTCTTAGTTTATGTTTTAAATGGTTGTATAGATAAGCTATCCAGTGTTTAAGCCTCTTGGTTGTTTGAGGCTATAACCTGTGTTGACCCTTGACCTATTCACCTTTGACATTTAAACTTTGCTTCAGAAAGCAACCCCAGCTACTTATGATGTAGCAGACTTAAAGCTTTGTAACAGACGCGGAATCATGGCATGGTGCTGGGTTAAGCTGAAGCTGGCAGAAGCAGTTTCACAATTACTTGTGGTTAAATGTTGCTAAGGAAAGAGGGGACAAACTTTGTGTGTCCAGATAACGAACGGCAAAAGGGGGAAGTTATATCCTTAGAATAGAAAAACCTGCGGTTCAGCAGGAACAACGAACAACAGAACATGCAAGATTCCAGGAGATAAATATAGATCATGACTGGATATTACACTTGGGTCGTGACAGTAAAAAAAATTTGGATTGTTTAAAAGACTCCTCCCTCCTGCTACTCAAAATCTGCTAGGGGATAACAAGTAGGCTTGTGGGCTCTTCCCACTTTGGGACATTAAACATGCTCATCAGTGCAAACATGCCTTCTTTCTGTAATTTTATGCAAGCGTGAATTGCTTACACAATGCTGTTTTGTTCTATGCAGTGTTTATGCCTTAGTTTGCTCATGGTATGGCACTGCTTTCTATGCTTGTTTACAGGATCAGCCCTACCACAAGGTGACTGCTTTGAGCCCCCCTCTTTCTAGGGGCCCTACAAGTGGCCCCCATTTTCACCAGGGCAGGATGTGGGAGGGCCTATTCCCTCCCAGTCGGGTCCCAGACACAACCACCTATAGAGTCCTGTGGAGGGTGTCCGCAAGGGGGTGGGGCCACCAGGAACTCCACATTTTATCTTTTCCCTAGGCCCCACAAATTCTAAGGCCAGCCCTGCTTGTTTGCAATGTCTTATTGAAGAATAAAAATTCATTCTTAGCTTTCCTTCCACAAATCACATTTTAAACTTTTAGCCACTTGACTAAACCTGGTCGTCATAGTGGTCATTCATATGTATATTTTATAGTGACACTCAGTAATCAATTGGACTACACATGGTTAACCATTAAGTAGACTATCAACATGACATTGAAGGAGTTGGCTAACAAATAATGAATTATGTCCCTCCGCTCTTACTCTGTTATTCTGCTATGGAAGATGAGCCCTATGGCAGTTTTCAGATAGACATGAACACTAGCTCTCGGGGGTGCAAACACAGAGCTCAGGGTAAGGGAACAGAAATGAGGGAGGGACGGCACAGAGCTAGGATATGGGCCCTCCTTTTCCTGACCACACCCTTCAAGCCCCTAGCCCCAACTTTTATGCAGCTCTCAAATCTAGTTACTAGTTTTCAAAGAAGCTCCTGGGGGGGGAAATGTTTCTCTAACCTTGTCCTAAACGCTACAACTTATCAGCAAATCCTTTGCTCCCCAATCAGTTGAAAAGAAGGGAAAAAAAATCCACCAACCCCTCCCCCAAAAGGCCAAGGAATCTATTCAACTACACTGATCCAGAGACAGCCCAAAGAATTCAATTGGTACATGATCCAATTCAGGGGTGGGGAATTTCAGGGGTAAAATGCAGCCCAGGGCTAGTTTTTAGGTGGCCCTTTCCAATTGCTGGATGTGGCCCCTAGAGCCAACTCCTACCCCCAAGCACTGAAAGATTGTGTTCAGGGTAAGGGAGCAGAGAGGAGGTCGTGCCCACAAGGACAGGGGGAAAATCCATAGCACAGATCCATTGTCTGAACCCTCCTCTTTATGAGTGTACCCCCTTGAGGACCTCTACCCCAATTTCTATGTGACAGTTGGAGCTTGTACTAATTTTATTTGTACAGGACTGCATACGACTGGTAGCACTATAGAAACAATTAGTAGTAATAGTAGTAGTAGTAGTAGTAGAAATTTTCCATCTGTGTTTTTCTTGCATCCCAGGAAGGTCAAGCCTAGCGAGATCTTCAGGAAAAAAAAGTTTCTAGAATTGTCTGTAGTCAAAGGAGATAAAGTTACCTTTCATGAATTTAAGCCTTTATTATATGCGATCATAACAAATAAGCTAAGGAGCTAGAACGTATTTATTTAAAAAAAAATAAAGTATCATGGACTACAATCTCCTTTGAATAACGAACATAGTTACATAGTTATCCAAGGGTGCCAATTCAGATCCCGTTGAAGTAAATGGGAGTTTAGCAACTGACTTGAATGGAGCCCGACTGCACCTTAACTTTGAAGCTAGAGCCTCTTGCGATAGAGCGGGGAGAAAATTAAATAAATAAAATCAATCTCCAGAAATGCACTCCTGCTGAAGCGTGCACAAATCCAGACACGACACAATACGCGGGTCTTGTTTTGCACAAGGAACCTGCACACTCAGAGCTGCCTGTGACAGGATGGGCAGGGCAGAAATTTATTTTCTTTAAATAAATAAAAGGAACTGGGCTACAGTAACAATAAAGTGTGCTACTGCCTCCCGCCCCCCACTCCAAGTTGTTCATATACAGACCTTGTAAAGGAAGTGCAGATTTTGCACACATCAGGCAAATGAATCAGCTACTGTTAAGTCAACGTGTGCCTCAGCACCATAATTTTTCATGAGATCAAGGTGCGAAATTTGCAGGCATGCAGAAAACGGAGGGTGGTGACTGGTTCAGGGATGTAGTGGGGCAAGAATAGTTTAATATCAGGATAAAGTCTGGCAACTGATTTTTTTTTTGGGGGGGGGAGGGGGCTCCCAGAGTTCTATTTGAAATTTCATGCCTTGATGAGATTACTACGGTTCTCGTTCTATCTTCGTACCTAGAGACCATATGCTAACAGTTGGGAAATTTTGACTCTTTAATGGCTTCTACAATAAGTTATTCGAAGACAGACTAGGAATAACTCATGCACAATACTCCACAGCCCTTCTAAGGACCATTTCACAGCTTACTTTATGAAATCAGTCCTATGCCACATTCTTACCTCCCATGCAGTCTCATTTACCAATGGTGAGAGCGTCTGCAACTTTGGGGTTAATATCCACTGATCAAACCCTTGCTTGTGGTGAACGCTACAGAGCAAAATCGTCAAGTATGACATTTGTGTGCTGCCCTAGAAGAGCTCCATGATTTCAGTGACCACATCTGTCAAATCAGGAGACGTTTGAAGTAGTTTCTGGAGCTTAAGCATATTCACACTTGCTGTATAACACTATCACTATTTGGGTATATGCAAGCCAAATTATTTCTGTAAAGCAATTACTTTTCTTTTGTCAAGCATTGAGTGATCAGAATGAGGTCTACTTTCCGGCTGAAGACAGGCATGTCATGGGTTTTTCATTTTTTCTTTGGCTTCACCCTCCTTTTCTTTAGCTCTGGCAAAGACTAACAAGCTACAATTTATTATTTTTTCAAAAGAACATGCTATAAAATGGAAACAAAATGTTTAGCAAAGGTAACAAATAATGCACTGCTTACCTGGTGAGGCGTTTTGGTTGAGGTCGCTCACCAAATTTCCTGCAAACGAAAGTGAATCATTTAAAACAAATCACTCAGAGGTTTTCACATGGAAGTTAACAATATTTAATTAGATCTTAAAATTCTAGAAATATATAGTTAACCATGAATGCCATTAAACGTGTTGCTTGCCCTTTTCTAGAACTTCTTTAGATAGTCTAATATCAAATGAAAAGTTGTTTTCTATATTAAATATTTTTAAAGTTATATATATTAAATTTTTTAAATAAAAACCTTTATTGGACTGTATACTTCTAAATATGCAAGAAAGTCAGAACACAGTATACCATAATTCATGTTCAAGTTACAATAAGACTGGTTAATCAACATTAATATGGGCTTTAAAAAGCAAACTAAAACTACAGGCAATAATTGAGTAGGAACTAAATTAACCTCTTCCTGTGTTCCCTACAAAAATTACATTTGCTTCACTTCTAACCTAACTGACTTTCAAAGTTCACGTATCATAAAAAACCAAGAACTACCAGCTGTTGTCGTCACGTGCCGGTAAGAACAGCTATCAGCATCCAAAAACACACAACCACATTGGTAAAAACATTACGAGTTACAAAAACATTATGAATTCTTCATGTCAGGATTGCTTTTCTCAGTAATTTCCTACTGTATGGTGAAAATGTTTGTTATACATACTGGAAATAGGATAATACACAAATGTGCCAAAGACATTACAATTGAACAACAGATTTACCCATAAATTGATTTCAGAGAGCCATCTCTCCTCCAGTCCATTAGCACTGCAGAGTAATACTACCTCACGAAAAGCTTTAGAGACTAGGTCTTCCCATATTGTTAAATACAAAAGAAGTTGCATATATGCAGCAGTAAAGGAACTTCCTCTTCACTAACAAAGAAAAAAAAAGACAAAGTCAGAATAGTTAAGTAGAAGAGCTGAGGAACGTAGAAACCAATATTACTCCCTGACTAAATTTGCTTTGCGAAGGAAGTAAAACCACAAACTCAAATGAGGAAAAACACCTAGCAGCTATAAAATAAGAAGTGACAACCAGGGTTAAACACCTTTCTATAAAGTAAGCAACAATGAGATGCATAGGCAGGCAAAAGCAGCAAAGTTTATTGCAACAGTTTCTATTACAAATACATACATTTTGCCCTGCTTCCTAGGTGATGAAAAATCCATCTATGACAATTCTGCACCACCACTAGTGGCTCCTAGGGCTATAACAAGCATTTACACCCAAGCTATTTGAGAAGGCTCCCTCACTACATGATTAATATGAAGTTGTCATAGTAACATAGGCTATTTTTGCTCGAGTGTGTGGTGGGGAGGGCCGTCTGCATGAATGGTGCGGTGGAGCGTGGGGGGGGATGGGTGTTTGGGTGTGCACTCCCACCACGCACCCATCACCCACCTACAGAGGCATCCAAAACAACGAAGAAGGTTCCGTGGGTGGAGATGTGCGTGCTCCCGTGGAAAAGGCTGCACACCCACCTGCACCCGCCACCTGTGCAGACCCATCCCCTCACCCAGCACGTCCATGCAAAAAATGGCCATAGTAG
The DNA here is from genome assembly GCA_003113815.1 of Sphenodon punctatus. Classification (NCBI taxonomy): domain Eukaryota; kingdom Metazoa; phylum Chordata; class Lepidosauria; order Sphenodontia; family Sphenodontidae; genus Sphenodon; species Sphenodon punctatus. Next base: position 222,724 of record QEPC01002602.1, on the reverse strand, counting down.
CACAACCCAATTATGGAACTGGAATAGTTCGATTGCCACCTTGGCCAACAAAGGGCTCAACCCTCCAACGAATGAAAATGCATTGTATTAATCCAGAATTGGGGTAAAATAGATGCCAATTAAGTCACATTTGGAAAAAAAAAAAATGATTGATTTGAAAATAACTCCAGTTTAACATAAAAAATTTAAAATTGTATTAAGTGTTAGTGTGTGTGGTACAGAAACAATACTAATACAAAAAGGCATTGGGGTCAATAGTACCCCAACATGCTCAATACTAAAGTACTGGGTTTTGAAATTGAAGGTTTTGAGTGAATATGACCCCTAGTACCTTAGGCGTGTAGGGTTTCCATTTCCCCCATTCATTACAACAGTGGTCAAATTTAACCCCAAGACCATTTTAGTGAAATTCTCAATTAAAAAAAAATAATTACAACAGGGGGCTGGGGGGGCCGGAATGAACCAACAAGGACAATTAACCCCATTACAGTCGACAAATACATGCAGTGTGAAGTGATACAGTGTTGCTAAAAAAAAAGTATGGATTTTTTTGGGCCCCTTTGGGGCCCAATCTACCCCAAATCCATTTGAGGGTTAAGCTAGGTTCTTCAGAGCTGAAAGAACAAGTCTGCATACCTTGAGACGCAAAAGCCAGCTTCTGTAGGCGGCAGTGTGAGGGACATATCCAGGGATTGGACACAGAAAAAGACAGGTAGGGCCCGCTGACCAAAATGAATGCTAAATTCTACCGCAGACCACCACCAGCATGGAACTGCGCGATTATTTACCCATGGATGTTTACTGTAAAACCTAGTTATGATGGTCTCTATTAATCTACAATGACTCCTCCCTACCCCCCTTTTAAAACAACCATTTCATCTCACTCCACTTAAATTGAAGTCCTGCTCCTATTGTGTAACCGTGCCATGAGACAGGCATCTTCCTATTCTCTATGCTGTATCCATGCACTATATGATTTTGGAGCTCATTCTTTCAAGTACTTACATACCCCAGCCACTACCCTTACTGCAGTAAGTGACTCAACCTTTAAAGTCCTTATCTTCAAAACATCTGCAAAGTGAGTAACATCTTCAATACTATTAAATTCTGTAGATGGGGGGGGAGGGGGAGAAAAAAGGGACAAAGGTTATAGTGCAGACTCTGCAGTGTCTGGTAGATGCTGCAAGGTTAGGGTGAATGCCTGTGGATGAAGTAGGAAAGGGCGGGTGCTGATGCGTGCCTATGTTTTCTTTTCTTGGCTTTCGCAGGATTGAACAAGGTAAGATAGAAGCTGCAATCCTAACTACTTCACAAGAGTTTGGGGCTACACGTTTCCTAAACGCACACCTCTGCGCTCAACTTCTTGTAGCTTTAAGGAGATAGCAGTCAAAACGGAATGGCTTGATAAATAAAAAATAAAAAATAATAATTGATGTCCAAGGAAAATTTCAGTTGGGGCCAAATTTAAATTTTTCATTATTTGTTTATTTTTCATTAAGAAAGTAAATGGAGAGAAACAAACCAAAACTTCTTTTAAAAATTGAAGGATTCTAAATACTAGCCATATATTAAAACCTCACATCAACACTTCAGCTGGTTTTTTAGAAATTTGCAGGTTTTTATGCCCCATTTTAAGACCATTTCCAAATTAACATTAGCTATGGAATTTCTACCATTTGCCTTCACTATAAACTGTGTAGTGTAGACTGAGCTATACTTGAACAAACCCTTTTATTTTTGAACCACTTTGACAAGCTATACTAGCTAAAAAAGGCTTTAAACTGGTGTAGGTAGCTTGGTCTACACAAGGGTAGTTTATATCAGTATCACAATGACAGAAATCCTGAACCCACTAAGCGAATGGCAAAACTCCAATCAACTTTAACGGTGATGACTGTGTCCTCGATCGACTTCTATGCTGACTAGTATATCAGTACTTAAGTCCTTACTTTGTTTTCCGAGTACCTTAAATAAAGCACCATGCCTAAAAAGAAAGGTCTAATGGCAGCAAACTTCACTGGATACTGCAACATAAAATGCTTTAAAAATCATCATCATGCTAATATGGGTTTAGCTTAAATCTGAAGGAGACACGCCAAAAATCCAGACAACTGATCACCTTCAATCAATATCCAAACCATTTTTAATCAGTTCAATTATACCAAGCAGAAAAGGCTTAAAGGGAAGAAAGGGGGTGGGGTGGGGGGGGAGGGGGATATCATTCCCATTTTGCAGGTGAGGAACTGAAGTTCAATCAAGTTGAATGCATCACAGCTCAGTATCAAACCCAGATCTCCCTAGTGCTCACTCAGCCAGAGATATAAACATAAAAAGAGTCCATCTTTCTTTTAATCTTCCCTCTGCCAGTTCAAGTTTCATTGGAAAAAATGAGTAATGTTGCTGTGTTGGCCCCAAATATAGGCAATAGAGACTAAGTAGTACAGCAATATCTTTTATTGGTCCGAAAGCTTGCATACCCTCCACCAACTTGAGTTAGTCCAATGAAAGATCTCACTGTAGTAATTCTGTCTCTATTTCTTTTTATTAAAAAAAATAAAAAAAAAATAGAGACTTTGCAGATGTAGAGTATCCAGCAGAAGCTATTGCTAGTCGCCCACAGCAAAAATTGGGCTCAGGAGAGCTAAATACTGAGACAAAGTGGGTTTTTTGAGCACTCTCTTTTGAGGCTAGTTGCCAATGTTTACTGTATGACCTAGCAGTGACAGTCTCTGATCACCTACGCTGATGTTTCTACAACTGTGTCATCTCACTCCCCCTTAAGTTGAAGTTCACGGACAGGCAAATTTAAACTCATGGCACTTTTTAAGCGAGAAAGGGACAATAACCTCAACGTCTGGCCAACAGTCCTCCTCTCACTATAAACAAGTTGTAAAGTCCAAGGCTGTACACACATGAATGGTTTCTAAGAAGTCAGTACGACACTAGTATCAATTACATTGTTTGTAAAGCACTCTAGAATGGCTTACTTATGGTTGCTACCACAATATAATATTCAACTGCTTTCAAAAAAGGTATTTACTGTTCCCCTGTAGTTTGGTTTATTTTTGTCTCTCTGCCATATGCATCTTTGAATTAGTAAAATTTGCTTTACAAAAGAGAAATTTTATTCCTTCTGCCTGACAGGGCCTATTAAAATGAAAGTCAAAATCATATGTACTTATAGCTGCCTTCAATTAATAAAACAGGAGGACCATTATTATTATTGCTATTATAAGCATTTATATAGTGCCAGCAACGTACCCGGCGCTTTACAGAGAATAAGATAGACATGCTTTTTAGCAGTTAATTCTAACATGGCAGGTGCAGAAACTTCAGTCTGCTTCTCCTTCAACAAACCATTCCACTTTTAATATTTTCTTCTATTCATCCCGCTACACTCATACAAGATTTGTTCAATGTGAAAAAGGAAAGCCTTACAAATATTCCATTTTTAAATATAAAAAGAAACTTTGTAGACATAGTATGATTTATTATAATCCCAACTATATCAGTGTCTCTCATAATGCTACCCACACCTTCAAGTTATACTAGTATGTGTACAACACACATCATATACACCAGAAACTGACCATGTACAATCATTTGGAAGCAAGCGACAACAGCCTTGGATACCTTTTCGCACTCTTTCATATTTACGGCTTTAGCCTGCAGGCTTTTTCACCTATGTAGTTTATTGTTTGGCAAGAGGAGGCCCTTATATAGCCAAATGCGTCTTTTTTGGATCAAGGGTCAAGTGACATGTAGAGATACAATTGTGACTATTTCTAAGAGCCACCACAAAAAGGTACAACTACCACCTCTTTCTTCTCATCCTCCCTTCAATGGACTTTTCAAATGGAATTGATAAAATATGCAGACAACATAATTCTACAATATGCTCTAGACACTAGTTCTGTATTTACATATATGCATACTCTGGGTAATTTCAGATGTGGCGGGCCAAACCCTCGACCGGGATCAGTCTCAGATCCTGGTCCGTGATCAGACCGGCCATCCTTTAGACGCGCCGGCCTGATCTCTGAGGGGGATCGGGGAGGGGGCTGCGAGGTGCAACATGCGACTGCTCAGCCCCGCCCTCCTGTGCTCCCTCAGCTGCCCGCCCACGGGGAGATGGGCAGTCTTAGTGGCCAATGAGGCCGCTGCGCCCGACCCCATCCCGTGGTTGGGGCCATCCGGGACGGGGCAGGCAAGCAGACGTGCAACGCAGCCATTGCCAGCCCCATCCCGGATTGTG
>QEPC01002602.1:190421-213752 GCA_003113815.1 Sphenodon punctatus | reverse complement strand
TGCCCCCCCCCCCGTCTCCCTCCCCCTTCTCAACTCAGAGGCTGCAGGGGAGTGAGATCTCTAGCTCACCTCTCATCTAAAAAGCAGGGAGGGAGACTGCAGGGAGAGGGAGATCTCTGGCATGCCTCTCAGCTGAGAGGCAGCCACAAGGAGGGAGATGGGTAGTGCCACTGGTGGCAGCAGCCGCAAGCACATAAAATACAGGTAGGGGCTGTTCATTAATTAGGCTGGACAGGCTAAACATATGATCGCGAGGTGTCTGCATGGACCTAGCATGGACCCACTGGGCTATCGTCTCGTTTGATTCCACCCAAAGACTATTAATGGTTCAGTTCAAGTTCAAGAAAAAAATTAAATGTTTGGACAGGTTTTGGTTTCACGTTCAGTTCAACTCCTTTGTATCGTGGAATAGTCTCCCAGTATAGGGGGAAACAGCACCAATTTAGACAAAGCACTAGAAAAACACATACAAGTAGGAACAAGTCTGCACCAGCAAAGTAATGGACTAATAAGCTTAAGGAATTTTTTATGTTTAATTTCTATGATTAATACTTCAGAGATTTTTAATGCTGACTATACTTCTTCCCAACTGTAACCCTATAAGTTAAATTCAATGGCTCATCGGAAATTTTGGGCCTCTTTTAACCTAATGCAAAGCAAACTGGAAGCTTGCAACTCTGCTGTGTTGCCCAGAAACTTTTAAGGGAAAGTAGTCTTGTCTTTCTTACATCGTAGCATTTTTAGAAGTCCTTTGCTACTTCCTCTTATTCAAATGTGACACAGGGTCAATCGTAATGGCCATTTCCTTAATAAATCTGTTGCTGCAATAGCAGCTTGTCGACCAAGGCAACAAGCATTTTAAGCATGTTCTATTACGTAAATTGTAACTAGATTCTTCAGGAGAATTGAAAAAATAAAAGAGCCAGTTAGGCTAGCAACATGCACAAATAAACTGTCAATTTCAAAGACTGTTGCACCCAGCACGTTACTGTGGCCTAATCCTTGGAAAAATGATTTCCCCCACAAACGTAGTATCAGGAGCAAAAACCTCAGGATCTTCCTTCGTCACAACTCAACTGGTTTACGAAACAACCACTTGTACCCAAGGCCATACTAAATTACTTACACTAATTGTTCTACAGACAAATTCCCTCATGGAAGTTACACTGGTGAAACCCAGCAGCCCTTACACCAACGAATGAACTCACACAGAAATACCATCGAGAGCACAAACAAGAACTCTACAGTGGGCACTTTCCCCACTCCATCTCTAATCTCTCAGTCCTCATCCTCAAAGGACACCTACACAACACCTCCAAAAAGACAGGCATAGGAACTAAAATTCATAACTTTATTAGATATTAAAAATAATGGACTCAGACACCTAAGCTTTTCAAGCCATTATACAAATCTGTAGTAACTGAGATTGTCAGCTGGATACTCAACATTTGTGTTACTGCTATTAACCCAATTCCTTTCATATGTGTATTCCATTCACCTGATAAGCTGTTTCCTACTATACTCTCTATTAGGAAATTTTTGCTTTAGTTTGTTCCCCTCTGTGTTTACCACTACCTGTTGTTTTTTTGTCTCCTACACTAATACATATATTTTTACACCTGTTTTTTAAATGCCTGGCATCTCCCTGTCCAACCCCACCAGCAACCTTGTCTTATCCACTCCCAGCCATGTTATTCCGTGCCTCCTCATTTATACCTGTCCTACATTTGTTCAGTTCATATATTTTTGACTGACGACACTACATACCTGAGGAAAGGTCCCGCGTGGCCCAAAAGTTTGCACATTCCCACCAACAGAAGTTGGTCCAATTAAAGATATCATTTGAACTACTTTGTCTCGATCTCTTACATTAATTGTATTCTAGTAGCACTCAGATGCTTACTAGAATCAAGCCCCCGTTGTGCCCAATGCAGCATAAATACATACTCAGGCAGTAGGCCTTGCACTTAACTCCTGATCTAATTCAGTGGTTCTCAAAAACATTTTTTGGTAGCCTCATTGCGTAGCTTCCAACACTTACTTGCCCTGCTGCTTATTCATACGCCCTGTATGAATGACCAATATGTCAAGCAACCGCACTCGACTTCTTGGAAGATCACAGCTGGCTCTAGACAGGCCCCAGCACGCCGCCTGCTGGCTCTCCTCTCCTCCTGGTGCCACTGCTGGGCTGCATGGGGGACACAGGGAAGACCTGCCTCCCACCTCCTGTGTGGTTGAGTGTGACTGCCAGGGTAGGGGACTAAAGAGGTGTGTCTGAGCAACCGGTGCATGCATGTTGCAGAAGTCCTAGCTGGGGGCCCAACCCAACCTCCCTACGTCTGCCATGTAGACACAGCAGACCCTGTGCCAGGTAAGTGTGGCGGTGAGGGCTCTTCAGCTTGGAGAATAGATGTCAGAGGGGATAGGATAGAAGTTTATAAAATCATGAGTGGCATGGAACACGATAATAGAGAATGGTTATTGACCCTCTCAAATAGTACTAGAACACCCCATGAAACTCACCGGTAGCCCACTTAAAACAAATTTTTAAAAAGTATTTTTTCACTCAGTGCACAATTAAGTTGGGGAATTTGTTGCCAGAAGATGTGGTCAAGGCCAGTAGCATAGCTGGGTTTAAGAAAAGGTTGGACAAGTTTCTAGAGGATAGGTCTATTAGCAGCTATTAGCCAGGTAGGATTAGGGAATGTAACCTCTTACTGTCGGGAGCTGGGAATGGGGTTGCCTATTGTGACCTGTTGGGTACCTCTTCCAAGTGACCAAGATTGGCCACGGTCAGAGACAGGATGCTGGGCTTGACGAACGATTGTTCAAACGGGAAAAGAACATAAGTAGTGCCATACTGGGTCAGACCAATCAACTGGAAACATAAAATCAGGTACACCAAAGCTTACCAACAGATAAGAACTTCGTTAACTGAAGAGAGGGGAAAGTGTCACATGCTGTAGAAATGTCAACTACATTTGATAATGCTTTTAAGTAGGCTGCTGGGTGCTTCTGTGACCACACAAGATTATGTCAACAGTTACATTTGAGAAACACTGGCGGGGGGTGGGGGGGGACTACCAAGGAAAGAATGTAGGTGCACATCTTGTTTGCTACTTTCTACACCAGTTGGGTTTGTTTTTAACCACCACTCCTTTCACCATCGCCCTCTGCACATGTGGCCCAAATGCCTTGCTTCACCACTGCTAACCCACAGTGCCTTGTTTCCTGCTCAGACCACAAAAAATAAAATAAAATAAATAAATAAATAAAAATGAGAAAGCTGCTAATCCAAGGATATCAAAGTATGGACTCTTATGTATTGACAGTCCAAAGCTATTTCTGCTGCTCTTTCCACTGTGGTTGGGGGAGAGGCTTGAGGCAAGGCCCCCCGAGTTGCTCAGAACGGACAGTGCATTAAATAGAATAGCTGTGCTAATGTATAGAAATAACCTTCACCTTTTTGAAAAAATTATAAATACAACTCATCTAAAATAAGTTCTAATCAACAGGCACTTATCCCCTCTGTGGTGGTGCTGTGTAGTACACCAACCTATCTTGGAACACACTCATGTTTGAACCCAGCACTATACCAAGTAATTTTATTTTTATTTTATTTAAAATTTATATCCCGCCCCTCCTGCCTCAGGGCAGCCCGGGGCAGCAAACAACATTCAATAAAGATATAAACATTTTAAAAACAATTTAAAATTACAATATGTGGGGGAAAACCCCACCCCTACCCCTCGCCAAAAGCCTGACGGTACAGCCAGGTCTTACATACACGCCAAAACAGCAGGAGAGTGGGAGCCAACCGAGTAATACCACTGCAACTTAGTCACTCTCCTTCACGGAAAGTCACCAATTTGTTTGGAAACTCATTCACCCTTTTCTGACCTCTTTTCAACCTCTCACATTTCTTTCACTATCCTCCCTTTCCATACCTACATTATGCATTTTGTAAGGCGCCCTGAGCTGCTCTGCAAGCAGGAGAGGGCAGGGTAGAAAAATCATAAAATAAATAAATAAATAAATACAGAAAGGTAACCTGGGCTACAATCACAATTCAAACAATGTATGTTAAAAGTTAACACCTCAAAAGGAGTAGGAAAATTCCCTTGCATATAATAGTTGCCTAGCATACGAAGAAGGTGGGGGCACTGCTTTTATAAACTATCACCATCACAACACCATCACTAAGGAATCAAAGGCTTGAAGTTCAACTGAAGCGGGCAGCATTTTATTTCAACCAGAAACTACTCTGGAAGCATGCTGGGAAATGTAGTCCACCATGTTCCCAAAGAGCCAGCCACATCCACTTTCCTAATGTTCTCTGGGAGCATGCTGGACTACATTTCCCAGAATGCTCCCAGAAACCATTAGAGGACATGCTCCCAGAGATCAAAATAGCAAACCCACTGCATGGCGGTGTGCCGGCTTCCTTGGCTTTCTAAGCAAGTTTGCTGCCCCGCCATCCCTGGCTGTTGCCCTCTGCCCCACCCCTTCCTGCCCACTGACACCCGAGTACCTGCCTCCCCCCTTCCCAGGGGTCAGCAAACTCACCTAGAAAGCAAAGGGAGCCAGCTTGCAGCTGTGGAGAGAAGCCACTCTGTTCTAATGCTCTGGGAGAGAAAGAGCGTGCGTGCGCATTAGAACAGTGGCTCCACTCCACAGCCACGCAGCTCTCTTCACTTTCTGGATGTGTTTGCTGCCTCCTGGCCCCCCTTCCCTGCCAGCTAGCCAAGTTTCACGCATTCAGCAAGTTTCTGAGGTGTGGTCGGGGCCTAAGCCTTGGAAACTCAGAAATACTTGTATTTGTCTGGCTACTTGGTTCAGCCCTAGTGCAAACTACAGATTTTCAGGCACTTATCTCAGCGAAAGAAAAAAAGGAAGAGAAAAAGAAAGAAAGAAAGAAAGAAAGAAAGAAAGAAAGAAAGAAAGAAAGAAAGAAAAGTCAGCATGCCAACAGAATCTCAGTCCCTAAGACACAATATATTTTGGCTCAGCTATTGTGATTGCATCAGGAAAGCGTAACGTCAGGCTCTACTCTGCAGTAATTTCATTAACCCAAAAAGAACAAGCAAGTTATCTGAAGATAATCATGAAACTGATCACAAAATGTATGCTTTAAAAATAAAATAGTCAGGCTTTGAGGTGTACCACTAGTCTGAAAACTATGCTTAATGGGCCCTGATGTTTAATGCCAAATTTGTTCTTTTCCCATTCATCCTTTTCATCCAACTACTGAAATTAGCCAACCGTTAGCACACAAAAAATAATAAAAATGGGTATTTTTATTCCAACTAAGTGTCCAAACACAGGAGTATCAAGTACATGTAATTTTACACCTTAGGTTTTTTCTGTGCCTAATGCAATGCAGCAACCCTGCTTATATAGTGTGCTCCATACTAATAGCATACAGTAAAATCCTAACGCTAGATGACTACTTTGAGGTCAGCAATCCATGCAATATGAAGAGCTTTACGCTGTACCAGAAACCATGACCGACTCAGCTACGAAGTGGGAAAGGGCTACACTATGGCTGAAACAAACCTCAATTTTGCTGCTCCTGAAAATGCTTGTAATTGTGAGCACCAGGTCCAAGATCTTGCTCTTGGTGTAATTTTGCAGCTCAGCAGTGAAGTGAGTCAGTTTGGGGAGCACGGGTGTCAGGATCGACAGCTGTGTACTTCACCCCCATGTGGTGTGTGTTGGGTGGGGGGAGGGGAGGAGGAGTGGGCTTTGAGACTGACTAGAGCTGGCTGGGAGCGCTTGGGAGGGCTCCCCTTCCCAGCACTCCCAGCTAGTGCTTGCCAGGTTTTTGTGAGGTTTTTTAACTCATTTTTTGCTTGCCAAGAATTTAGTGAGCACACCCTGGTGCTCTGTTTGTCCTACTATGGATTGAGCACTGGGATTTCAACAAAATTACTTTGTTTACTGAGATCCCATTTCAGCCTTAGACTACACTAGTTTTGCAATGTGCTCTTACTAAAAAGGAGGATTCTTCGTTAACTAACCACACCAATCCTAAAAAGAGCGTCCAAGACATAAGTTTCCGAACTGTGGCTCAGGATCCACAGGGTGAAATCTACAGATGGGGACACAATTTCAACTGATATACTCAGAATGTCTTAGTTCCTGTCTGGTAACATGGGACTGTATTTAAGTGTCAAAATGAACCACGCTAGCAAAAGGCTTGCGAACTATTGTTTGAACCGTTCTTAGAACTGTTCCAGACTCTGGATAAAGATAGTAATTATCCACTTTGCCTTCATCAATGAGCATTGAACAGAAGTTTGATAATCCCCTTATTATAGATGCCCCACAGAAAGGAATTTTATCACCACCAGTTACAGCAGACCAAACACAAACACAATTACTTCTAAAACTTCAAAGAAATTGTTAACCAGCAACCAAGGGAAGAGAACCTAATCTGAAAAACAAATTCATATTTCCCCCCCATAAAATGATCATATTTGTACAGTCTGTATGTGCAAGATGGCTGGTCTCATGTCAGAAACAGCAAACTCAATTTGGAGTATAGTCTCATTCAAACTTTAGTGTAGTCTCTACATGCAGATAAGCCCTGAGATTTGTAAGACTAGGGATAAAAAAAGTCATAACACTAACTCCACTTTAACACCGTTTAACATTTCTTATGCATGTTGCAGGGCTGTATTGGTGCCCTATGCAGGATGGTTTTTGTTGCAGGACTTGCACGCGTAAGAAATGTTAAAGCAGAAGTTAGCATTACGTCTGTTTTCACCCTATATTATCTTCTAAGTTGACCACCATTGCAAGTTATAAAAATCTTACAACAAGCATTCCTATTTAGAATGCATGAACCTGAATAAAATCCAAATATTCTACAGTTGTCCAAATATTCTACAGTTCTAATGGTTGTGCTAATAAGCTAACTCTTCTTTGTACTGATAGGACTCAAAATACACATAAAGAGTACTTCTACTAACTATGGAATGGACATTGGTATGCACTGTCCCTATTCAGACTACAGTCTTGGTTGAAAACACATCTTCCCCTTTAGAGAAAGTGGGCACGTCTTTCTACCTGCAACTCCTCAGAAGAAAAACCATTCAACAATCCAAGTCCTAAATAGCCAGGTCCCAGAATTCCAAGCCCAAAAGTACTTAGTACTTACTCAAGTTTAAAAGTTTCAGTGAGGCACTCAAAACCAATGTATTTGCTATAGGATGAACATTAGGAAAAGTTTAGAACAGCTGGCTCAGCAACTGTTATCCCTCTCCTGGCATTAGGATCCCAGTGCCAGCAGTGTAGGTGGTACAGACAGCCTCTAGCAGTGAGGAGGATTCCTGTCTCATGCGATGCAACTGTTGTCCTCCTCTGAAAAAGTGCAGAGAACGTACCATTCCAAAAACGTATCCTGAACGAAAAGCAGGAGGACTGAAGCCAACAAATATTCTAGTGTCAGTGAATTCCCAAGTATTGTATAGGGACTTGGAAGACACTGCTTTTGAACTTCCTTAATAAGAGTGATCAGCTATCAGCACAGAAAGGAAAACCCACATCTTGGGGCTTCAGTGACTTTGAACATCCAACCGCATCTGACCAGAGCTATGGCCATCCATGTTTCCTGTGGCAGCAAGCCAACACTGAACCTGTGATCTAAGCAAGCAGGCTTAGATATTTTTGTTCTGTTGCTAGCTTTCAATTATGTACTCCTGCATTACCACTTTAATGCGTCCCACATCTTGCAAAGATATCCAAGGAATGGAACTGCTCGCAGTTCTTCCAAAGAGAAGTACCTGCTACAATATGGTCTCAAGCCTGACTACATCCTCCCTGCAGAAACATGCAACTACAGAAGCCCTTTCAAAAGCAAGGTGACAAGACAGATTCTTCTGAGTCTGAGAGTTATGGCACAGTAGGTTACGTCCTAAAAATGAACAGAACGGAGAATGCAGACAGCAGTCTGAACAGTTATGGCCACAAAGTTGGACTGCATTGGTTGTAAGCAAAAAGTTACTATTTGCATTAATTACGAGCAATCTTATTTCAGAGCAGAGACCTACATGAAAAAGCTTGCTACAAGTAAGCCATTCTAGATCCATAGCAAGTGTTTTGGGCAGACTAAACCTTGAATCAATTTTGCTCTTTCCTTGGCAGTAATTTGCATAATATTCCTTCTCATCAATCAAATGAAGAGTGTAGGCCACACACAAGATTCCCTTTAGAATAGGTCAAAGGAAGACAATGTCTTGGCAATGCTGAAAATCTATGCCTTTATTCTTGCCCATTGCCACAGGTAGCAGCAGATCTCTAGTGGGAGCACAGGGGGGATTCCCAGCAATTCAGGGCACTGTCCCCTGCACAGACAGGAATCCTGCCCACTACGCTCTTACCAGAGCATAAGAAGTGCCATACTGGGTCAGACCAATGGTCCATCTAGCCCAGCATCCTGTCTCCGACAGTGGCTAATCACGGTGGCTTGGGAGAAGCACCCAACAGGTCACAATGGTGGATCCATTCCCTGCTTTCCCCCAGCTCCTGTCATGTTCCCTGATCCTGTCTGGCTAATAGCTGCTAATGGACCTATCTTCCAGAAACTTGTCCAAACCTCTTTTAAACTCAGTTATAGTACTGACCTTTACCACAGCCTCTGCCAGTAGATTCCACAACCCAATTATATGCTAAGTGAAAAAATATTTTCTTTTATTTGTTTAAACTTGCCACCCATGAGTTTCATGGAGTGTCCCCTAGTTCTAGTACTAGCTGAGAGGGTAAATAACTGCTCATTGTTTATTAGTTCCACACCACTCATGATCTTATAGACCTCTATCATATCTCCTCTCAGTCATCTCTTCTCTAAACTGAACATCCCCAACCTACCAAGTCTCTCCTCATACGAGAGCCCTTCCATGCCCTTGATCATTTTTGTTGCCCTCCTCTGTGCCTTTTCGAGTTCAGCTATGTCTTTTTTGAGATGGGGCGACCAGAACTGCACACAATATTTGAGGTGCGGTCGCGATTTGTATAGAGGCATTATGACCTCCTCAGTTTTATTCTCTATCCCCTTCCGAATAATTCCTAACATTGTTTGCTTTTTTGACTGCTGCTGCACACTGCGCTGTGGATTTCATTGTATTGTCCACAACCACCTCCAGATCCTTTTCTTGAGTATTAACTCCTAGTTTAGTACCCAGCATTGCGTACGCATGGTGTGGATTATTTTTCCCTACGTGAATCACTTTCAAGCAATGAAAAGTGTCAGAGAAGTTTCCTAGATTTCAATGTAGCGTTTACCATATCGCTAAAGAATTAGGCAGACACAGATATTAGCTTGCTACAGTAGGCAAATGAGCTTCAGGTGGCCTAGAATTCATCTTGAATTAGCAGCATCATGATAACATACCCATGAATGTACCCACCATTAGCATGACACAGTAAAGAAGCTATTTGTCTGTAGCCACCGAACTCTCAGAACTGATTAACACAGCAATTGCTATCACTAGTGCATGAGCAATATCAGTGCAGCACAAAAGGTGCATGTCCTAAGCCCATCTTATGTCTTCTACCGTGACACTGGAATTGTTGGGAGGGAGCTCCACAACCGATGAGTGGTGACCGAGAACACCCTCTCCAATGTGGCTCCTTGTCGAACACGGGGAACCTCCAAAAGGGCTCCCCTGGCTATCCACAGCAGCCATTCCAGAACACGGGAAGTGAGGTGGTCCTACAGGTAGGTGGAGCCCAGACTGTGCAGGGCTTTATAGGTGAGCACCACCACCTTGTATCGGGCCCAGAAGGCAACAGGCAGCCGAACAGAGCACCGGTGTTGTGCGCTCTTGGTGGCCGGTACCCATAAGGAGACAGGTCGCCACACCCTGCACCAACTGCAGCCTCCGGACCATCACCTCGGGTAGCCCCACAGAGTGTGTTACAGTAGTCAAGCCTCAAGATGAAGCACAGTCACATGGATGATGGTGGCACGGTCACAGTCTGAGATATATGGTATTAACCGTCGTACCAGATGTAATTTAGCAAATGCACTCCTCAGCTGCCACCTGGACATCCATGCGGAGCTGTGAATCGAGGAGTACCAACAGACTGTGAACCTGAGGAACCAAGACAGGGTGCATCCCATCAACGATGAGAGCCTCCACTCCCTCGGCCCTCCCCACCAGCATCACCTCTGTCTTATCAAGATTCAACTTCAGGCAGCTCACCATCATCCAGTCCCCCACAGCTCCCAGACACAGAATAAGCAACGCGACTGCGGGGCCCAAGTCTGCTGAAACTGAGAGGTAGAGTTGGGTGTCATCAGCGTATTGAGGACAACACACTCCAAGTCCTCTCATGACCCAAAGGCTGCATATACACCTTGAACAGGAGAGGGGACAGAATGGAGCCCTGTGGGACCCCAAGATCCCGGGAAGATGATGTAGTCACCCAGAACCACACGGTGAGTTCTTCCGGCCAGGAACAAGCAGAACCATTCAAGAACAATCCTGTCCACGAGTCACCAACATCTTGTGGTCAACGGTGTCAAAAGCAGCCAATAAGCCTAACAGGACCAAAAGGGCCGACTGTCCCAGATCTAAAGCACAGGACAGGTTGTTGACAAAGGCCACAAATGTAGTCTTGGTGCCATACCCCGGACGAAAGTCAGACTGTGAGGGATCCAGAAAACTGACCCGGTCAAGATGGTCCTGGAGTTGCTGGGCCAACACCTGCTCAATAAACTTCCCTATAAGGGAAGGTTAGAGACAGGTCGGTAGCTGGCAACCTTGAACAGATAATGATGGTGCTCTATAAGATGTAATTTGTTTGAGAGCTGGGATAATGCACCTCAGAGGGTATTTTTAAACGAGCAAAGCTTGTGGGGTGGGGTCCATGGTCAGCGAGTGGTAGGGCTGTGGAGAACCAAACACATGTGGAGTGAGTGGGAGGATTTCAAACAGGCAGCTCCCTGGGTGGTCACTACAACCATTTGGCAACCTCTATGCACTCGGACCAGCCCTGAAGACAATTCGTACGGATAGCAGTTTCCTTTCTTCCACACTTGGCAACACCCCCACCCCAAACCCCACCCAATTGCCTGCCCTCTGTCATGACGCACAGCCCGGACACCAGAGACACAGGTGTAGCAGTCAGTAACCCCTTCCTGCCCAAGACTGCAGGAGATGGTGCAGTCACTGGTAGTCCCAGCCAACAGAGGTGCATGTGTTGTATTTTGCTAGTCTATCCTTTAAGAGCTCCCAGTGGGGCTGTGGGTGGGATCAAGGAGGCAGTGGGGCCACGGACCTGTTTGCTGGTGTGGGTGGGTGCCCTGGATAGGGGATGTGTGGGAGCCTGTCTCCATGTGCTGTTTTGCCTTCCCGTGCATGGGGCACTCTGGATTTTTTTGGCAATGGCCATGGGTGGTGGGGTGCATGGCTCATGGGAGTGCGCATTCCCACATGCCACCTTCACATGAGAAGTTGGATGCGTGGTTGATGGAGGGGCCATGCGTGGACACATCTCTTTTAAAAAACACCCATAGTCAGTACCCTGAATCTTTTAACTTGCTTATCAAGTGAATTTGACATTTCAAGCCCAGCCAGGATCAGAGTGCTTTTCATCTCTTCTGAAGAAATGAAAACATACCTTGAATACAATGCCATCCCCCAGTTTTGTAATTGCTTCCCAGGGGAACAAGGCCTCACAAAAGGATTCTTGTGGAAGGGGTATCTAAAGCAAGGACCATGGGTTGGATGGCATGGAGGTCTGGAGTGGAGCTGGATCAAGGTGCTCATTGTGTTCGAGATCTAGTAGTCCATACACTGGATGACCGCTAAAAGATGGTAGTGTAGGCTTGAACAGAGAAGCATGGGAAAAGTGGGGACTGGAAGGCAGAGTGATTTCCCACACTATCACAACACACAGACTGTGCAGACGGGGCCAAAAAATGGACGTAGTCCAGATGCAGTTCATGGGCCAAGGTTCCAGTTCTCTGTTCTAAACTACTTTCGCAGGGAAAATAAGAAAAGTGTGTCTGTTAAAAATTATGGGGCTCTGTTTCTTAGTAATCACTTCTTATGAATGCGTATTGCTTACAATGCAATTATCTTTTTTCACACACAGAAATTATTAGTGACAACATGCTACAACACAGGTGTGCAGAACCTTTCCCCCTCTGAAGGGAAAGCCACTTTGAAAGTTAGTGCAAGCTCTGAGGGCCACACAGAAGTTGGAGGCTGGGAGACACTCAGGAAGGAGGATCCAGATCTGTGTCATTGATCCGTCTCTTACCCTCGTGTGCAGGCTCTTATCTCTGCTCCCTTACCCTGAACAGCTTTCACTGTTTGGGGGATAGATCCAAGAACTGGAAAGGGGCTAAATAAAAAACTAGTTGCAGGCTGAGTGTGGTCCCCGGGATTGAGGTTCCCTACCACTTAGAACAGAATGGACAAAAACCACATATATAACCATGTCTGTAATCCAAAGAGAAAAGTTATCACACAAGAGCTTCCAATCAAGTATTATGATCAATGTGATAAATATCAATTACAAGTGTCCCTCGGAAATTTAAGTCTACTTTTTAACCCATACCTTGTTATTTCTCGACTGTATCAGCAACTAAAAGCATGGCTCAGCACACTAGCACATCTCAAAACACTTCACCTCCAAAAGAGTGTTTCAGATGTAAGTGTTTTATACACAATCTCAATTGGGAAGGGGAGGGGAGACAACAAATGCAGAGAGTTTGTATTACTAGTTTTACATTAGATACTTATCTTTACTAGCTTTCTCTATGCACCTCTCCCTGACTCTTGGAAAGGACATCAAAACATACTACTGTCTTGAAAAATAAACCTTACTGGAATTAAAAATACATCTTAAACATTTAATTGTGCTATACACAGCAGCAACAGCTGCTTATATTCCTGCTGTGATGCAACATCACATTTATAAAAAGATCTTCATATGAAGATTCTACACTCTAGTCAGCTTATCTTCACCTGCCTTAACCTCAAGTGTTTAGAATGTTGTTACAATGGTTTGCCGACACAATCTTACTGGAAATAAAAGAAGCTAAGTTGTGCTACCCAAGCACTCCACCCAGCCTCTCAACATCAATTTCTAGAGTATTTTCACAAACAGGCTAGCCTGGAAAGGTGAATTTGTCCAACAAGTTTTGGGGGCACAAAGATCCTAAACAGCACAAGGCAATATTTTTTGTAAGAAGCACCTCTCTCATCTGAGCTGCTAGAACACTAGTCTTCAATCCACTTGTAAACTGTCGGACCTTACGAGATCACAAGATGCTCTGAGACACCTATAGAAAAATTCCTTAGGCAGGAATTCTGGAAATTGCTGCTACTCAAATGATAATGTTGAAAAGGCAAGAGACGAGTTCTCTAATAAAGCCACAAGCTCGCTGACTGAAGCCACAGGGAAAAGCAATGCATCAAGTTCACCAGATGGGGGAGCTTAGACCCTAAAGGAAAAAGAATGACACTAGACAAAGGAATGGGAACAAAAAAGTCAGCACTTAAACAACAATATCAGGGTGGTCTACTTATTATGTAGGAGAATTTGCCCTAATGATAATGAGAAAGTTAAAAAAAATCCAAATCATGAGATACAAACCCTATATACAGCAAGGAAGCAATGCTGACAAAAAATTGTCTAGATTGACAATGGAAACAATTCAGGATGCTCATTTTTTAAATGGCCTTAGACAGATCTGGTTAATTCTGAAGCTGTACATGGTTAGATATTATAAGCTTATAAAATATGTCTGTTATTAAAGCGAGTATCCCTCTTGAACGCAGCATCCCACATAAATGCTCTTCACTCAAGTCCACTGAAAAATTGTCTTCTTGTTCCACTCTAGGAATACTACCAATTTTCAAAATTCTAAGAATGAAGAATTATAAAAGTAGATGATATAACTTAGTTCTAAATTACAAATAAGCCAAGACTTGTTCTCTTAAAAGCAATCTTGAAGACAGCACATGAATGGCTACTCTTGAGACAGGGGCCAACTCTAAAGATATCCAATACTCTAGCATTTGAAAAGGTATCAAAACTCACTTTCCCCTAGTTTTTCCCATAATGTTGTTTAATGATGTATGCCATGTCACAATTGCTGATACGGAAGTGAGGGCTCTCAGAACACTTGCACACATTACCTGGGAGGGGGAACTTCTGTGATGCAATTGCGGCACTAATTCCTGAGAGAATAGAGCATGTACTAATGCGCTATTCCGTTTCTCTCCTGTGAAAACACCCGTGATTGTAAGAGCTACATCAGGGGACCTAGTCAAGCATGAGTGTTCTTGTGGGAGAAAAGCAGAATAGCACATTCATACATGTACTAATTCCCATGAGAAAAGAGCCGCAATTGCCCTCTCAGAAGTCCCGCCCCGCCCTGGTAACAGGTGCATGCACCCTCAGTCTTTGATGGGGCTCTGTCCCTGGATGGGACTGGAGGAAGAACTTCAAGGTTGATAATGTAAGCAAACAGTGAGGCAGGTTGAAAGTATGAGAGGCTTTTCACTTGTGTTGTACTTTTTTTGCCTACTAAGAAAATTCCCATGTGGCCAAAAAGGGACCTAATAAAACGAGTCGAGGAGTCGAGCTACATTCCAACAAACAAATGAACTGAAGTAACTACACCTATTTGGTAGCATTCAGATAAACAGTATAAACCAAACTAGTACTAAGTTCATATCCCCCCCAAATGGAGAAGTAAGGAGCACTGAATGGAGGTTAGTCACTACCCTCACACTGGTAAGTGTTCACAGAGTTACTTCAAAATACAAAGCAAAGTACTCCTGAACTTATCTTCCTAGTCCTGAATAACTTCAGTTTAGTCCTCTGTTCATATGAACCTGTCAGGAGTACGTCAGAAATAAGGCCCAATCACACTGAACTATACATTCTTTGTGGAGAAAGTGGATGGACTCCAGGCAGGATTCACTGGACCTTTTGATGTGCATAGTCACAAGATTCCCCAGGGACTGTACTCCTCTGGTTGACGACGAAATCCATGTGCCGTTGGGACAGCTGAGACCCACTACCTGGAGCTTCAACCTGTCCACATCCAGACTGCTGAAGGAAAGTGCTGGGGCAGCAATACTGACCGACATTGTTAACACCTCCTTTGTGGGAGGAGAGGGTGCTGGCAAACCTCAAACATGCTGAGGTTCACCCCCACCCTCAAGAGATGTTCTCTTGAAGCTGGAGCGCTCACCAATTATTGCCTGGTCTTCAATCTACCTTTTTGGAGAAGATAAATGAGAAGCCTGCGGCAGTACAGCCACAGAGGCATCTGGACTCCATATCTTGGGGAAATTCCAGTCTGGATTCTGGCCTTCTTACAGGATAAAGACAGCACTTGTCAGAGTGAAGAATGAGCTGATGAGGATTTTAGATCAAGGAAAGCTGGACATTTTGATCATGTTGGATCTTATGGCAGCATTTGATAAGTTTAATGATGGGCTGATGCTTCAGTGGTTTATGGACATCATCGCTGGTGCAATAGGAGCTGCCTGTCAGTGGTTTGAGTCATATCTAGCAAAGCAGAATCAATGAGTGGTGATGGATAGTTATAAATCATCAAGAAGAGACTTGAAATGCTGCGTTCCCCATGGTTCAGTTCTTTCGCCCATGTTGTTCACTGCATACATGCAACCCTTTGGAGAGGTTATGACCAGGGCCGGCGTTAGGCATTCTGGGGCCCAGGGTGGGGGAGAAATAAGGGGTCTTATTCTCCCACTGGCAGCAAAGTTGCCAGCGGCTAGTAGGCATAGGGGCGCTCCCCGGCTCAGGGGATGCTCCCCGGGCCTGGGGATGGGCAGAGGGGCACTCCCCTCCACCCAAGCCGAGCCATTTTTCAGGGCACTTACCTCATCCGCTGCTGCTGGCCTGGGCCCCACGCAGGGCCCACTCCCCGAGTCGGGCAGGCGCTGCAACAGCAGACAATCTGCCGCCGCCACGCCCGCCGCCACCAGATGTTTCCAGGGAGTGAGGGAGAGGCGGGGCCTCTCCCTCACTCCCTGGCCCCCTCCACTGCTTGCCTCAGACTTGGCCGGGGAGTGAGAGAGAGGCAGAGGCCCTGTCTCTCCTTCACTCCTTGGTCGAGACTGACAGTGACCGGGAACTGCCCCCCCAGAAACGGGGCCAAAGGCAGCCGCCTCGAGCCGCCCTGCAGCAAGGCCAGCCATGGTTATGACCAAACACAGAGTTGAGTATCATCAGTATGCTGATAATACACAACTGTGTCTCTTGCCACCTGAGCCCTGACGCCTCAGCCTCTGCTTTGGAGGAATGCCTGAATGACATAGCAGGCTGGATGCATTGGAGCTACCTTGTGCTCAGACCAGGGAAGACAGAGATGGTGATGGTGGGGACGGACAGCTGATGTGTGGATGTCCTCACCTTCCTCGAGCCCCTGCATGTTGAGAAGGGTGGAGGTGGTGGGCCAGGTAAAGAACTTGGACATTTTCAACCATGCACTATCCATGAAAACTCTGCTTACCAGTTGTTGTTTTGGCTACATATTCTGCACAAGCTACGCCCTTATTTATTCTAGGCTGATCTTGTCACAGTGACATTTCCCCCCCGCATGACCATGAAGCTTAATTACTTTAACCCCCTATTCTATGGGCTTCTAGCAGTGCTTCTTCATTGCTTGCAGCTTTTCAGAATTTGGCAACATGACTGCTTACGTTTGGGAAGCTGTGGTCACATGACACCTGTCCTGTGTTCTCTGCACCGGCTGCCTGTGAATGATGGATTAAATTTAAGATTGTGCTGCTAGATTTCAGAGCCCTGAACAATATAGGCCCTTGATATATACGAGACCTGCTCCTGGACACTCCTCATGATGGTTATTTGCGCTTAAAAGCCACCCGCTGTTTGGGAATCCCACCATCATGCCTTAACTTGGTGGGCGACTGGGCCTTTGCTGTGGCACACCCCTCAATGTGGAACTCACTCACTCCAAATGGCCACCTCAGTTCCTCTCTCCACACCTTTAAAAAGCACCTGAAGACTTATTTGTTCTCCAGGTGCTTTTAGGATCTCCTGCTGGTTCCCCTTAAGGCATTTTCTCCTCCCCACTTTTATTTTTATTTTTTTTAATGGATTTGTATTTTAAATAAATTTTATATTTTTATCATATTCTTGTTGTGAAGCACTCCAAGTGCCATGGGGGTGGGGTGGGGGTGCACAGCTGCTATAGAAATAAAATTATTGTTATTAGTCATCAAAACGTGGCATCAGAAAATCCTCAGCTTTCACAAGATAATAATTTTCTATAAGGAAAACAATAGATTGCTGGTTTTGTAAAAGATGGAATGATCAAGCATTAGAATTAACTGATTTCAGAGAGAGAGAATGAATGAGGTTAGCCCGGGGGGTGGGGGGTGAAAGGTGTTTGCTTTCCAAAAAAGAAACTAGTTCGTAATTTATTTATTTTTAAAAAGCATTCTGGACACCATTGCAAGCCTCAGGGTTCAGTGTTCCCCTAAGCGAAGTTACAGGACTGGCTCAAACTATTCCCACTTCCAGTCTCAGAAAAATGGAATCCCTGTAATAATCCTAAGAATTGCTGGTTAGGCTAGAGAGGTATATAAAAGAAAACTACCTCTCTCACATGTGGAAAACCGGAAAAAGAGGCAAGATTTAGAACAATACTTCCCGCAGAGGAAGCATGAAAGGGGGCAAAGTAAGTAGGTTGTACTGGTCAAATGTTATATTGCCACACTTCTGGTACTGCCTGGAGATCTCAGTGATTTGTTGGACCTATATTGCTTAATTCAATGAAAGTTGAACAGTTTCTATTTGAATACAAATTATTCCAACACTTATTAAACCATGATCACTGAAATTATCCCAATTAGAAGTTTTAAGTATAAGACTACTTGAAACTTTTGATGATTGAAAGCAATAATTACTCAGGAATACTCACACATTAAAGTGTGTTCTAGGTTACAAAGCAATGAGTGTTATGATATTTAGAGCTTTCTAAAGCTGGGGAATATATTTCTTTTGGCACACTCCCCAAGTGTCTTACTAGTGTTTAAATGCATGTATTTACAGCCTCCTCCTGATAATCCAAAAATTCCTTTAAAGTTTGGTGCACCCAAGAGAGGAGAGGGAAAGAGGGGAGAAGGCAGAGAACCAGAGCATTAAAAAAAGCAAAAATAAAAACCCATGTATTAGCTCTCCCAAAACTAATGGCAGTTTTGGCAAAGAAGTTAGCAGGAGATTCTTCTGGTCACAAGCTTATCAAATTAAAAAAGAGCACTGAAAAATGCTAATCCAATAATTACAGAAGGAAATAAAACCTATACACCCCACCCACCAACACAACAAGGATCAAAACTTATAACATGTGCCACTTCCAGTTTTTAATCTGTTATTCTAAAAATGGGCAAAGTTCTTATTTTTCTTAGTCTTTTTTGCACAAGTACAGTAGCTATTTTTGATCTCCGGTACAAAAAATATTTTTGACTTCCAACACAATTTTCTCATATAATTTTCTGGGCAGTAATTTTAATGTGGGGTTTATTCCATAGTAAAATTTTTACCTAACAGTGACTCAGATTTTGTTCAGCATCCATAACAGTGACAATAAACCTGTGCAACTACTAATTTGTACACACATTTGTTTCTTTAGATTTCTACTGATTTTTTTGCATTGGATCTGTATTTTCTCTGGGAGGCACAAAGTTTTCTCAATTGAGAAAGAAGGTTGGATTGAACTTCTAAACCATAGAAGGGAAAAGTGATGCAGTAGCCAGTTTCCAGTGAGATAGCTTTTGGTTTTAGCAGGTACCAGTTCACACCGTTTGCACTGTACTGTTCTTTGAAAATGTTACCCATATTATCAAGTTACGATAATGAAAATAGGTTCCATAAAGAACAGTAGAAAGCATCAACAAGATTTAGTCTTCCATATAAGGGCTGCGGAGATATACAAGGCTAATGTATGAAGAAAGCAACATTCTGGACACCATTCCACTAGGCATAATAGAACCATTGTGATTTTACATGTCAGGTTATCAACTTTGCTCTAACCACAGATACAGTTATATTTGCCCACTCAATTCAGCTAACTTATTTTCAAAGCAACTAAAGTACATAGAAATTCCAGCAAATAAAAAGTTATCTGTTCACTTTGAAATTGAAATTTTATCTTCCTTACCTCTCCCAAAAAAGTTTCATTGCTTTTAAGTATGCTATTCTAATAAAACTAATAAAAGCAACAGAAGACATCCTGCTGCCTTTTTACAACTTTTATTCTAACAGGATCTCTATAAAACCACAAGCATCTATTGTGGATGCTTGCAAAATAAAATACAGCATTTATCCAACAGTGACTTACACTAGTAGTTAATACTTGGAGAACTAAATAAACTATAGTAAGCTACAAAAGGAAAGATAAAACTACTTTATGGTACTAGTCAGACACACTACATATGTTTATATACTGCAGGCAATTCCTTGTGCAGATCTCTTTATATATCTATACAAAAATAAATACAATTTTAATACAAAAACAAATTTTATCCAACTAATACATAAAGCAAACAAAGTTTTATGTTTTATAAAATATCCCTAATAAATTTCAGAAATACCTCTCTTAGAACCTGAATTGATCTAGTGGATGAGCTATGTCTGAACGGGGGAGAGAAGAGGAAAAAATAAGGGAAGGCACAGCAGCTTACAAGGAAGTCAAGAGATAGCATAACTAAATCTAAACATATTAAGATATGGAAATGAACTGTTATTAAAACCAACTAGAGGTGTGCACCAGGGGCCCATCTCGTTTTCGTTATTTAAATCTGTCGTTTTCATTTTCATAAATATCAAATTGTCACTTTCGTTTTTGTTTTCCATTGGTTTCAATGGAAAACACATTTTCGGCTGTAATCTTTTTGTTTTTCACTATATTTGGCTGAAACTTGGCAGTGGTTATACCTCCAATGGAAGACATTACTTGCACCAAATTCCAAAAAAGATTGGATAAAGTAATCCCATTTTAGAAGCAGCTGAATTAATTTATTTTGCAAAAATCTTCATATACATTCTTAGGGATAATTTCTTTGCCTCACATTTAATGTAGATGAAACTTGGCATGTTTATACCCCTTCCCATATTTACTCTCTCTGCCAACTTTCAGGAGGATTGGATAAAGGGTCCTGGTGGTATAAGTAATTAACCTATAAATGTATGTCTGACTAACAACTTTATAGTTCAACCAGTGTACATGAACTTTGGCAGGGATCTATATCACACCTTCACGATCATCTCTGCCAAATATCAGAAAGATGTGATAAAGGGTCCCAATTTTACATGCAGAGAAGGAACCTGTGCTAGGGATTCTCTTACGTGTCACTGTGGTATAAGATTGGTTTGTGATGCCAATTGGCCAGCAGAAATGTCAACCAGATATCATCCATCCACCACTCTGCTGTCTGCCTGCCTGCTCTGCTTACCGCTGCAGAGGCTGGGAGTCCTTTCCTGGGCTCGCCCCTCCTCTGGGAGTGTCAGCTGCCCAGCCTTAGGCCCAGGCCCCAGGTGACACTCTGCCCCTCCTCCCCTGTGGGAGAAGAGTGGGTGGGGCCAGGGCTTTCCCAGGCCTTTTGGGCCAGGGAAGGGAGATAGGAGGCCTGCTGCTTGGCGGAGCCGCAGGCGTGCGCCACAGGCCACGTGCCGAAGGGCCTTAGGCGTGGCCCTTAGTGGGACCAGGAGGGTACTAGCAGCAGGTAAGGGGTATAGTTGTTTTAGGGTGAGGGGGTGGTGGTGGGGGATGGCTTGTTTGTATTGTGTGGGTAAGGGATGAAGGGACTGAGTTGGGGGGGGAAGGGGCTGGCCCCCTCGGTGTGAGGGAGGGGTGCAGCCCTTTGGGGAGGGGAGGTTACCCTCCTGTGGCAGAGGAGGATGGGGGCAAGAGGACTGGGATAGGGAGGGCTGTGAGGAAGGGATGCAGCCCCCTGGGGAGGGGGGGTTACCCTCCTATGCAAGAGGAGGCTAGGGGGTGTATTAGTGGGTGGAGGTCTCCCTCAGGGGACTGGCGGGACGGCCTCCGGGTAGGGGGACGGCAGCTATAGGGGTCGTTGTGGGCCGGGGGAAGTATGGTCCTTCTGGGAGACAAATTAGATCTGTGAGGCGGGACAGATGTTATATTCCTGTCCCACTCACTAGCTCCCAGACAGATGGTGAGGTGATCGGGAATCCGAGATCCCCTAGCCTTGGTTTGCTGCTGGTAAATGCGAGGTAGCCAATAAGTAGCCAATAAGTCAACTACAGTCCGGGAGATGATCCTGGACCAGGCAGCCGACCTCGCATATATTACGGAGACCTGGCTGGACACTGAGTCGGGGCCTATACTGGCTGACCTTGTTCCAGCTGGGTACTCCATACAGCATCAGCCTTGGCTGGGGGGCCAGGAGGGGTGGTGTAGCCATTATTTTTAAGGATACATTTTCTGTGAGGAGATTTCCTCTGCAAACTATTTGGCCGGAGACAGAGTAGCGAAACTGCTGACATACAGGGCACTCATCTGTATGGCAGTTTCCCTGCCTGCACTGACCAAGCTGGTGTCGAAGGTGGTCTTGCAGTCCCCCAGGGCGATAGTTCTGGGGGGCTTCAACATCCATGCCAACACCAGTCTTGGAGGGGCAGAGCGTGAGTTCATAGCTGCCATGGGCCTCTCTCAGAGAATAGTGGGCCCCACACATGTTGGAGGACATACCCTGGACATGATATTTTGCACAGGCCTTGAGGCAGGAGATCTGTTAGTGGGGGAGTGGAGTGGTCATCAGTGCCCTTGTCATGGATGGATTATTATCTCCTCCGGGCCAGTATCCTGGCACATGTCGGCCCCCAGGGTGGTGCGGAACCAGCTATGATGGTTCGCCCCCGGCGGCTTACGGAACCTGGAAGGTTCCAGATCGCTCTAGGGGACGTTTCCTCTGATCTCGATGGCCGCTCACTCGATGACCTCGTGACCATATGGAATTCCGTGTTGGTGGAGGCCATCGACCGGGTGGCTCCCAGGCATCCACTCCCGAACCACCGACAACGCAGGTCCCCATGGTATACGGAAGAGCTGCGGCAGATGAAGCGGGAAGGGCAGCAGTTAGAGAACGGTGGCATCACTCGCATGCTGAAGTTGACCGACTGCAGCATAGAGTCTGCTTGCATACCTGCCATGGTGGTGCGGTGCCCTCATTGCGTTCACTAAGTCCCGCCTGGCGGAGCTTTTCCAGGTGGTGAGGGGGCTGGTCAATCCAGCCTCCCTCCGCATGGACTTAGAATCATCAAATGCCTGCTGTGATTTGTTTGTGGACTTTTTGCAGATAAAATTGCTCAAATCCACCACAGTTGAGACACATTTTTAACAGCAGGTGAGCCAGAGGCAGTAGAAGCCCCTTCTTGTCCTGTTTTGTGGGATGAATTTCAGGATGTGTCGCCCTCAGATGCGGGGGATGCTCTTGGAACTGTTCGAGCCACTTATTGTGAACTAGATCCATGCCCATTCTGGCTGGTCAAGGCCAGCCGGGAGACATTAGGGCCGCTGCTAGCGGGGATTGTCAATGCCTCCCTTGGGGAGGGGAGGGGAGGGTGCCAGACTGTCTCAAGGAGGTTGTGGTGTGGCCCATGCTCAAGTAGCCAGCACTGGACGTGGACGTCCTGATCAGCTATTGGCCGGTCTCTAACCTTCACTTTTTAGGGAAGGTTACTGAACGGGTGGTGGCCCAGCAGCTGCGGGAGCATCTGGGCCGGATTAATTTTCTCGATCCCTCGCAGTCGGGCTTTCATCCAGGATACGGCATGGAGACCGCGCTTGTGGCCTTGGTTGACGACCTCTCCCATCGTTCGACCCTGTTAGATCTCTCAGCTGCATTTCATACCGTTGATCATGAGTAGTTGGTGACTCGGCTGCAGGACCGGGCAGGGATTGGTGGGACCATTCTTGAATGGATCCACTTTTTCCTGACTGGGAGAACCCAACGTGTGGTCCTTTCCATCTTCTCCCCGGGGCCTCACGTGTCGCGTCCCGCAGGGTTCTATCCTGTCCCCTCTCTTGTTCAATGTGTATATGCAGCCTTTGGGGGAGGTTGTTAGGCGTACAGTGTCATCAATATTTATTGTACAGGGAATTGTGTGTGTATGGGGGGTAAACTTTAGGTAGTGGGGGGGGTTGGGTGTGTGTGTGAGGGTTAGTAGCCTCTCTCTGGTGGCAAGAGAGGGAGATGGGAGGGAAGGCTGCAGGGGAACCCCTGGTGTGAGCAGGGGTGACCCTCCGGGGGGGTTGCCCACCGGTGGCAGAGGCGGGCAAGGGGG
>QEPC01002602.1:149433-187411 GCA_003113815.1 Sphenodon punctatus | reverse complement strand
GGGGGGGAGGGAGTTGTTTTTTCTCCTGCATATGGGATTTTTAACTTTTTAATTGCTTTTATTGTTTTAATTTGTTGTTCGCCATCCCGAGCTGCCCTGCGGGCAGGAGGGGCAAGATGAAAGTCTTTTATAAATAAATAAAATATGCTGATGACACCCAGCTATCTCTCTGTTTTTCCATCCGACTCAGGCCCGGCAGTCTCAGTGCTTGGTTTGACGGCTGTGGGGGATTGAATGAGGGCAAGCCGCCTGAGGTTAAATCCTGACAAGACAGAAGTGATCGTTGTGGGGAAGGCTAGGGGAGTGGTGGCCGTCCTCTCCCGGTATCTCAGGTTCAGAGTCTGGGGGTGCTCTTGGACCAGCAGCTCCACCTGGATGTCCAGGTGGCAGCTGTGGCGAAGGGGGCATTTTGCCAATTACATCTGGTGCGTCGGCTTCAGCCGTATGTCTCGCACTCGGATCTGGCCACAATCGTCTATGCTTTTATTACCTCAAGACTGGACTACTGTAACGCACTCTACGGGGGGCTACCCTTGGTGCTGGTTCAGAGACTGCAACTGGTGCAGAACACAGCGGCTCGCCTCTTAACAGGGACGAGCCGACGCGAGCACATTACACCGGTGCTTCGCTCTCTGCACTGGCTGCCTATAGTCTTCTGGGCCCAATTCAAAGGGTTGGTGTTGACCTTTAAAGCCCTAAACAGCCTGGGCCCAGGTTATCTGCGGGACCGCCTCACCCGCCGGATCATGGATCGGCCCCTGCAGTCGGCCGGGGGCACCCTCCTCGAGGTCCCCCGGGTTTCTCGGGTGTCGACCTTGCAGAGGGCATTCTCTGTGGCCGCACCACAGCTGTGGAACTCCCTCCCATCGGAGGTCCACCTGACCACCGACCTCCCCTCTTTCTGTAGACAATGTAAGACCTGGCTGTTCCGCCATGCCTTTCCCGAGGTAGATGGGCTGGGTGGGTTGGGTTAGGGGTAATTTGTTTTATTGTGGGGTTTTTAATTGTATTGTTGTTTTTAAAATTTGTTGTTAGCCGCCCCGAGATGCTTTTAGCAGGAGGGGGCGGCATACAAATTTTATAATAAATAAAATAAACAAATATCCTCATTCTGTGCTGTGACCATCCCAATATCTCTCCACCACTTGTTACTGGGAAGTCAGAAGCATCTGTTTAGGCAAGAGCAATAGAGATTCTCTTATGTCCTCTGTCACAGCGCTGCAGGATGCGATTGTGATGATAACTGGCCAGCCTGTATGTGTACACTATGACTCCTGACTGCCGGGATGCTATCCCAATTCCCAGTTATATCCTTTATGCCCTTATGCCCACCTCAGGACCGCCCCCTATGCCTGCCTCGAAGCCACTACTGATTGGTCTTGTAAAGCTAAAAGCATGCAGTAATTGGCCAGTGAATGCATCTGTCAGTCTTTTGGGTTGCTCCACATCCTCCCTCCTACAGTCTCTCTCCTCCTGCCGTGCAGGGTGCCTGCCTCTGACTGGCACTGCATGTGCTGCTATTGATCTGAATAATGGTCTTCAAAGGGACAACTTCACTTGCTTATAAAAATTGGGTCCCTTTATCAAATTGTCCTGTAGTTTGGCAGAGATGACAGGGAAGGTATGTGCTACATTCTTGCCACATATATTGTAAACAGGATGGAATATAAAAACGTTACAGCTGGAAATGTATTCTCAAGTGAATGTCTTATACCATCAGGACCCTTCATCCAATCTTTCTGAAAATCGGCAGGTGTGTTCAGCTTGTGGAGTGACAAGTTTCATGCAAATTGGATGGAAGATAAAGAAGTTGTAGCTGTGAATGCGTATGGAGTTTTTGTTAATGTCACAACGTTCAATTGCTTCTACAATCAGTTCCCTTTATCTAATAGTGTTGAAAATTGGTGCATATAGTGCCCTCCATTGGGGGGAAAATCTCCCCAAGTTTCATCAGAATTGAATACGGAACAAAAATGGTCCGAATTGAATATGGAACAAGGAAATAAGTTTCAGTTTTCCCCTTTATTTCAAAAACAAAATGTCGTTTTTGTTATTGCAATAACGATAACAAAAATGACAAATTTTTTTGTTATTGTAATAACGAAAACGACATGCACACCCCTACAATCAACCTTAACTTTGCCATGTGCTAGTCGTCCAACTTCCCATATAGTTAAAACTCACTGAGGAAGTAACAATAGTCCAAACTTTTGGGGGGCGAGGGAAGCAGGGGGAGACTGATTTGCCCTCCCCCCAAAAAAAGAGACACCCCACCAACTGACCCATTTTTCAAGGAAAGTTTTAAAAAGCTTTAAAAAAAAAAAAAAAAAAAAGACAGACAGCAACCATACACGTTTAAGATCCGTTCACACAAGCCATACGTCGCCTTCCATCTGCTGAGGGTCCTGGGTTCACTATGTTTTTGGGTCACCAGTTCATTTATAAAACAAGGGCACAGAACCTAGCTCCTTACTGTGCAGAGCAGGGTACTGGCTGAAAGAAAAAGGGCAAGGTATACAGGGGGCACACTGAAGAAAAAGCAACATTCAAACTCACAACTTACTGTGCCTGAATTTGGTGAACATTTCGCAAGGCTATATGAGATCTGTGGATGAAGCTAGCTAGCTTGCTATCTAGCACATGCGCACGCTCTCTCTCTCTCACACACACACACACACACACACACACACACACACACACCATTGTGTTTGTTTATTTAAGTACTTTCATCAAGCGTTTCCCAAGTTTATTAATTGGTTCTGGAAGAATTACAACAATGCTATAAACTACTAAAATGTATTCTAACCTTAGCTTCAATTTAACTTTTTTTTGTCTCATGCTTTCTTTTAATTAAAAGGTTTCATACAAGATTGCTAAAGAAGAAAATCAATACCTATGTCCAGTATGTAATATTTTTAACAATAAGATGTATGCAGTACTAGCTTTATATATTTTACTTTTAAAACCTTAAGATTATTTACTAGTACATTTTACCTGCTTTAACCTACTTCCCCTCTGTCTACTGCATCTCCACACACCTAGTTTTCCCCTCCTTTTAGCACATGCATTTCCCTGCATGTACATCTAAACTTATTCCTTCCTCCATCCACCCCCTGCTCCCCACCTCCATTTTCCCTGGCCTATTTAGTGAAAGCTAGCACAAAAGTGACATTTCAAATGGTCACATTTTGTATTTCTCATAAACTTAAAGTTATCACGAACAGCTCCGTTAAAAAAATAATCACTGTTTCCCATTGCTCTCAAGGGGATCAAAGTTAACTTTGCCCAAGGCAAGACGATGGCACCATATGCTCAAACATACTTAATAGACTGAAGTGCACATTAGTGAAGAACCTCATTAACAGGTAAGAAATGAATGACAGGGCTACACTAAAAGATTTGAGGTGCCTAATCAAGTTTTTCATGCAACTGATCATAGCTTTGTAACCACTATAGATAAGGACAAGCAACAATCATCACATCAGCTAAATGATTAAACTGACTAGCTGACAAGACAATTTGTTCTGGCTATGCTACCAACAAAGTCATAGTCATTATGTCAGAAAAAAATCTCTAGTAAAATCCTAGAGATAAAGCATAACATCTCAAAAGAGGGATATTTTCTTGTGGCTTTTCAAAATAAAAATACAGTAATTTTAAAACATGAGTGAATGTTTACACTACAGAACTTGTGTGTATGATCATAGTTTACCTACTCACCTGGTTAGCAAAAAGTATTAAAATCTAGTATAATGGTTCACACGGACACTCTAAATGATAAAATGATGTAAAATGGTGTTGCATTTTATTATACACGTTGCAGGGCTGCAGGTGTGCTCTATGGGTGCCCTGAAACACATAATAAAATGTAACACCCATTTTATCAGTGAGTTTCTTGTCTGAAAAGGGCCCTAGTTGGAAATGTTTTAAAGCTGTACCAAGCACTAAGACTACACCTGCGTTTATGAAAAACTACTGAAGAGTATAAACGGAACACATGATTGAAATTCTAGATTTAAAAGCAAGTGTTTTCTCACTGATTTTAAGTCAATCCACCTTAAAATCAGGAGAGGCACTGACAGGCATTACCACTGTACAAGAGAGTTCTTATGAAAAAGGACAACCTCCCATTCAACAAGCCTGATTCCTGTTTATCAAGAACCTTATCTACTCACTTTGATGACAAAATAAATGTTTAACAGTGTTCGCTCATGCTAACATTTCAACGCTAATATAGGTATTTGAGAGTGAGCTAAATTCTACTATGGCAAAAAATTACTACCAGAATTGTTAACTAAAGCTTCAGTCCTCAAAGGTCTTGGGAGTCAGCAGAGCCACAACAGGAGCTCCCATTCCAAATGCAGATTTATTTATTTTTAAATTAAGATTATTAACCGTCTTTTAGAGAATGATAGTACTTTAAGCTGTTTACTGTGAACTGTTGAAATTGAAAAAAGCAATTCCATGGTTTCATAACTGGGAATAAACACAAAACAAAGTTCCAGGCAGTATCATATTGTATGTGAAAGAACAACATTTAAGCAGGAACACACAACCTTTTCAGTGAAAAATGTAAATATTTCTGCATGTTATTAAAGATAAGAAATATTTTCTTAAGTAATTCTAGAAACCGCAAAAAGATGTGGGTTTGAAATTTACATCCTGACATTCAGCAACGATATTTTAGCTTATTGCTGCCAATTAATATTTTCCTCCTCAAATAAGCATATCAGCTGTTGGGTAGCTTCTGCCTTATTTCCTGTATCTAAAGCTGCAGCCTGGCCAGAGGAATAAGGGTCTGTAACTACAGTGTCTTATTTCAGATTCCTCTACATCTATGAGTTGCTGACTTACTATGATTATGTTTAAGATTCAATATTGCCTAACTTGATGCATCTACAGGAAGTTTAATAAGAATTTCTTAATATTAGATGAGCAGCTTCCATAGTTGAACTCTTGGCATATTTAAGGGATTTTATGATAAAAAACACAGACCTTGATTAGAAACCTACACAGAGCGTTTAGCTCTATGACAACAAATAAGGTTTCACTGACACTAGAGATGACTTTTGTTCTTAACATTAGCAGAAGGAATCAACAACTGTACAACAAATCCTTATATGCAGATAGAAAATGGGGGGGGGGGAGAGAGAGAATACCCACATTCTTTTGCAGTATGTAATGATTTAGATATTAAACTAAAAGGTTAAGTAGATCCATTGCTGGAGAGATTATAATATCCAAAAACATGATGTTTCCTATTTGACACGTTTTATTTTCAACCAACAGAAGTTTGTTAAGCTGCATCCATATGTGTCAAAATGAATATACAAGTATATTCTCAATAAGAAAGATTGTTTTATTAATTTATATTAGAACTATTGTAAATACAGTATCTAATTTATTTTGAAGAATCAAATTAAAGTCAAATTTCAAGTAAGGAAACAAAGTACTACTAAATCATGCGCAGCTCTCTTCTAATATTTTTACTCAACAAAATATAGTACATTTGGAGAAGTAAATGAAGTTCAGATTACTGACACCATAACCTTTATGGAACAATTAATTAGTGGCTGCAATCCCAAGCATGATCAGCATGGCACAGTGTGCTCTCAATGGACATGGGTCATGCGCATGACACGAGGCATGGGATCGGCCCCACCATCAGGACTCCTAGTAACAAACAGCAAGTATTAAAAAAAAAAAAAAACTTGATATTTTGTAACATGGTTCCAAATAAACCCAAGGAGAGAGGGGCGGGGGAGAGAAGGAGATATGACAAGTATTTCTGAACTGTCAAAGATCCTATCAGGGGTTTAAAAAGATTAAAAAGCATTTCCCAATAGATAAACCAATAGGTTTCTTGCCAGTGACTCAGGCCCCAATCCTAGCTTGACTATGACAGCAACACTATCTTAAACAACATTTGCTGCTCATGAAGCATTTAGCCATTTTACTGTACATTAGCTCATAAAAACAACCTTTCATATTCATAAGCTGGAAACATTCTATAGCTGTATACCAGTACTTCTCAAATTCTAAAACAATGATTGCATTTATTGATGAGCACATTAACACTAAACCTGAAAATCTCAGTTTCTCTTAAAGCACCATAGGTCTCCAAACTGAGTACTACACAGCAACACATTACTTTTATACCATGCTTCCTCCCTTCTGCCACCCCTTTTCTTCTTCCCATCAATTTGAACTAGATTGTAAACTCATCGGAACAGGAACTGTGTTTCACCTTGTGTCAAATACTCGCATGGTGCCTAGTACACGGAGGTTCCTTCCAACCCGACTGTTACTTGTAGGCCCAACCCTAATACAAATTAACATTACCTTAAACGAAGGCTTCCCAGTGAATCCATACTTTGCAGTTAACTTTGAAATTATTTTAAAGCTATGAAGTATTACAACGTTTGGAAACTTGTTCATTCATTAGCAAAAAAAAGAAGAAAAGTTACAATATGCTATTTATAATTATTATCTCCATGTTTAAGATATATTCCACTTTGCTCCTAGTTTTCTAACAAACGTTTCAGATTCATTAACACTGCTACATGAAATAAGTCAGGTTCAGAATAAAAACGTGTTCTGACCACACCAGACAAGTGTATTTTCTATGTACTTCCCTTACTGGCACAAGAAAATAGGTGTGCACATGTTTTATTCAGTTTTCACAGAGAGATTTTTTTATTATACTCAATATGCCTTGTCTAGAACAGAAAAAGCTGTTTGATACCAACATTTCTAACTGGTAAGCCATCATCAAAAACACAGTGAATAGCCTGGTTACTATGACACTGAATTCCAACCTAAAAATTGGAAAGAGATTGTATTATACTAGAACTGAGGTTTTAAATTACTATCTTACTTAGTGAGAAAAATCCTTCTCACTTACTGAAGAACAGATCAAATTATACATCTTGACACATTAACGACAAGAAGAGTACAACAATGCTATTTCACAGCCGTAGCATTATGCCACCAAGCCACAAATCTTTTCTCACAAAAAACATGAACACATCAGCTTACTCCACTTAACCGAGACTGCAGTGAGGTTTCATACTATTAAAGCCTTCATTTTTAAAACAAGACATGCTACAGGGAACTACTTAACCATATAAATCATTATACCTGTCAAAATACTTAAGCAAAATCACCTTGTATTCACAAAGTTTGGAAGGCTTCAGTTAGCAAGGTTCAGGTCTAATCTTTAAAAAACACCACTCAATATCCTGAAACACAATCCTAAATGCAATACTGTTATGTCTGTTAAGAAATGTTAATAAGTCATTTCAAGCTTGCCTTT
Source organism: Sphenodon punctatus (assembly GCA_003113815.1). Lineage (NCBI taxonomy): Eukaryota > Metazoa > Chordata > Lepidosauria > Sphenodontia > Sphenodontidae > Sphenodon > Sphenodon punctatus. The sequence continues at coordinate 180,096 of QEPC01002602.1, read as the reverse complement.
GTGACATGCATATGAAGTGGTTATATCCCACAGAAGTAATACAATCTATGTTTCAGGTGATTAGGATAAACCCCCTTGAATAGGAATTAACCAGCTCATAACAAGCATTTGCAAATACAACACACTTTGACAGATACACATTTTTCTATTCATGTGCACACCATATATCATTCTCTTCTACTGTGTTGATCAATCATAAGGGAATTCCCTTCAGTGAATTAGTCAAAAAGTAAAGTTTGCCATTTAGAGACAAAGCCATTATTGCATAACCCTAAGAAGATTTCCAATAACTACAACTAGTCAACAAGCAAAAACAAAATTAAATTCAAAAACTTATAGGAATAAATGCCAAAATAAAAATTAAATTAAGCTTTCCAAAACACATTTTCATCTTATTCCACTGCCTTTAAAACCACAAGGAATGCAATTCAGAAGTCATAAGAAACAAGTCTTATTGACTAAGAGCATTAAATTTAGAAAATAAGCTACAGCAACAGCTTTCCTTTGAGGATAAAAGGATTCAATAACTTCAATGGGCAATTCAATAACTTCAATGGGCAATTACCAAGGCCAAAAGTAAACAAGAAAATAAAATAATGCCACTTTCTCAAAACAAGAATAAAGCCAGCAATCATCCAACCCACCCCCAAATAGACAGCTGTTAAAGCTGCAGACAATGTAACCCCTTGGGGAAATGTGAATTACTGTGTATTTGTGACATTCACTCTGAATCATAAAAATAGAATGGTTCTAAAAAAAATACCTAGCAGTGCTCTCACCAACCAAGTTTATTTTGAAAAAGTGATGGGCTGACAAGGGCTGCAACTGTACTGGAAACCCCCTCTCATCTGGTCTCATTGTGTTTTCAGTGTACAGGATGAGCAGCTGGCATCCTTTAGTGTGACTCAAGTAGAAAGAGATGAGATGGACAAATCTGGGAAGGGTGAGAGCATGGTAGAAAGGCCAATATTCAGCAATACGCGCTGTAGCAGGAGATGGTGGCAGGAGCCAACACTATTCGCCGTCACAACACAAGATTTAGTTTGATGGCGTAAAGGGGTAACAAAGACTATGTCAGAGGAGCAAGAATTTTGCTACACATAGCAAAATCTACTTTGCTGTTCTACCTCTCCAGCGGGTAAGGTAGCAGAAATACTTGGGGTGATCCCTTCAACAGATCAAAAAATGACACCATTTGCTGCCGTAAGTGTGTGCAGCTAAGGGAATATTATTCAATGCAAGCGTGCATGGCCTGGGCAGGTACTTAATAGCAACCATGGCCCGTGCAGCTGGTGGGCTGAGCGGGCTGCATGCCCCCAGGAGACGATCAGCACAGAGGGCAAGGGGGCTAGAAGCAATCAGCCTGTGACCCAGCGCCTGGATGGGGATCCGTAATGTAAAGGGAGAGAAGTCTGTGGTCTCTTGTACGATGACACAATCCAACCCAGGGTCACCAGACGTCCCTCATTTCGAGCCCCTCTTCCTCTCCACAGGCCCCCGGTTTTTGACCCGACCCACCGGGAAGCTGCTTGTCCCATGGGTACCTACCGGGGAAGGGGTGCGGGAGTAAGAACCTCTGCCTGCTCCCACCCTCCGCAAGCCTATGTGGGGCTGCGAGGAAACAGTCCCAGCAGTGAGTCCTCCCCCCCCGGTCAGAGGGAGGTTACATGCCCGGGAGCAACCCCCCTGCCAGGGCGAACAAGACAAGGGAAAACCCGTCCCGGCCAAGTGCTTGGGGACCGCAGCCCCTGCCCAGGAAGGAACCGGCAGGGGGGGGCTGTACCCCACCCCCAGCGCCCACGGGAGGAGGGTCCCAGACCCTCAGGGTCTAAGCCGGGGGGGGGGGCACACAGAGAGGGGCTCCCGCGCGGTCGCCTAGGAAAGAAAGGCGACAACTCGGAGGACGAGGAAGCCCCGGTGCCCACGCTAAGGGAACGCTCCCAACCACAGCGCCGCGATCCCCCCGCACTTACCCTGTCACAACAGGCGCCATCTTCCACAAACTCTCGCCAAAACTCCTACTATCGCGAGAACAGCCCCCTCCCCCTCGTACTCTGGGCTGAAAGAACGCACGCGCGCGAGCCCGATAAACACTATTGACACGGAAGGGGGGGGACGGACGACAGAGCGCACCGCCCGCCCACTCACGGGTTCTCCCCTCAGACACAACAGCAGCAGGCGTGGGAATCTGCCCAAGCATCGCGAGATTCTGAGTAGTCGGCCCTGCCAGGCACTGCGGGAGGAGAGAGCTGAGTCTCGCGAGAGCTAGGGAATGAGGAGAGGAAAGGGGATTCCCTTTCTGCCTGGCACTATTATGTGTAACGCTGCCTGAGCCTGCGGGTGTGGGACAGACCATTCACAGAGGAGAACGGGGGTGGCGGGGGGGGTGAAGACACCATTCATCCGAGATGGGGGAAGAAACCATTCGGGGTGGTGGGGGGGAAAGCTGAAGGGAGACCAGTCATTTGCCAGAGAGCCGGATCCAGAGGAGGCAGCCGCCGCCAGAGAGAGAAGAGAAGCGACAGGGTCTAGGGAGACTCATCTTTTTTCTGCATAAAGTCTTGGGCACAGAGAGGACATGGATTTTCCTCGCCCCACACTATGGGATGCCGCCGCCAGAGCCCCTGGTAGCCGGGGGGGGGGCTGTTTTTGCGGCCACCCGCCCTAAGCAGAACATGTCACTCTCCCTCTGTGTGTGTGTGTTGTTAGGTGACGTTCGCTGTCTGTGGGCGAGACAAGTGCCAGCCTCTTGCTCTCCTCCCCAAGGCTTTTATATGGTGCTTTCCATGGCCAACCCTTATCTAGCTTAGACCTGAAATGGGAATAGAATTATTATTCGGAGGGATTATTCACGTTTTCGGGTAGCACTTCGAATCCCTGACCAAAACCAGTACTCACATATTAACACACACACCCGCCCCCAAGTATTCTGCTTCTTTTTTTTGTTTTTTAGTTTCATTTACACCTCCATTGGGTATCTATTTGGTTGTTTTGTTTCTGTTTTCCCATTGTTAAATTATTATTATTATTCAGGTGTTTTGGTATTTCGATTGCATCATCCCCCCCCCCTCCGCAATTGCATATGCAAAATAGTGCTAATACTTTATTGTCAAAAAATTTTTTTGTATTTTACAAAAAATGTATAACCCTCACCCTCTTGCACTAGGCAACCTGTACCCTCTTGCACTATATAACCAAAATGGCTGAGTACTGAACCAAAAAAATTGAGAATGCAGAATAAACTAACCAGAATAGATACCTGGCAGAGTATAAGCAGATATTAGTTATTACCCAAGCCATCCATTTCATTTTGGGTAGAGTACATCATTATTATTATTAACATAGCACCAGCAATGTACCAGGTACTGGATAATCATTCATTAAAGACAAGTCTCTGCCCTGAGGGACTTACAATCTAGGAAAGACAAAGGAGAAGAGACAGGAACATATTCGCAAAGTTGACACGGTGCATGCGCTCAGCTTAGTTACTGGGGGGGAAGGGGACTTTGAATAGGGTGGCCAGATATGCAAAAATTCGGATACTTATGAGAAATAGCAGCCCTGCAACCTGTATTTCTCATGAGTGTCCTAAAATGTGCATATCTGGCCACCCTAACTTTGGCCATTTTTAGATGGGATATGCCATGTGGGTCCACCCATCCCCCATGGACCTGGGCACCCTTCTGAAGGCGGCATGGGTGGAGGCAAGCTCCTGTGACCCACGTGCTGCCCACCCATGCCCCCGCACAGAGCAACCCGTTTTTTCTCCCTGGTTACTCCATGCACCAGAAGTGTGCTGACATGGTCTAAAAATGGCTAATGAATGATCAAATAGTAGAAGGAACATCACTAGGGAAAGCCTGATGGAAGAGAGAGGTTTTCAGGAGGAATTTGAAGGTTGGAACGAGGGAGCAGATCAAATGTATTCAGGGAGGGAGTTCCAAGTGTTAGATAAGGAATTCGCTCTCTGGATCGAGGAATTCACACACATACCCCACACTGTACCCTTAATCAGTACCTGGACACAATTGCATCTCCTTTCACAAGCATAGGTGGTGGCATAGATGACGGGCTGCCCTTGTGGGCTGCCCTGTGGGCAGGAGGGGCAGGATATAAAAAAAAATATTAAAGGGCAAAAAATTTGAGGAAGCAGAGGACTCTCTGGCAGGTGAGAGTGGTGGCAGAGGAAGAGCGAAGCTCCCACGTGAGAGTAGAGGGAAACAAGTACAGAAAGATAGTGGGGAGCAAGGCCATGTAGAGCCTTGAATGTAAAGACAAGGAGCTTGTGCTGGATGCAAAAGGAGAGAGGGAGCCAGTGGAGAAAGTAGTTAAATAGATTTACCCATTTTGGGGATGGTCATTTCAACTCTACTTTAGTTCACTCTCGCAACAACCCTGTGAGGTAGGGGGTTATTATACCTACCTCTATTATTACAGATGGGGAACTGAGGCTGAAAGGTAGCAACTTGCCTAAGCAAGGCCACCCACTGAGTTCAAGGATAAGACAGGATTTGAATAATAGTTTCCTCTATCCAAGTCCAGCACCTCATCTATTAGGTAGAGAGTGTGAAGTAGTGAATAAAGTGCTAGGTTTGGACCTGGGAAGGCAGGGTTCAAATCCTAGTCTAGTTATGAACTTGGTGGTCTTGGACAAGTCAAAACTCTCAGCCTAGACAGACAGCCAGTGTGGTAATAGTGAATAAAGTACTGAACTTGGTCCTAGGAAGCCAGGGTTCAAATCCTGTCCTAACCATAAACTCACTGGGTGGCTTTAGGCAAGTCTGAGCCTCTGTTCCCCATCTGTAAAATGGGTGTGTGTGTGTGTCTGTCTCTCCCTGTGTTTCCCTCACCCTTGTCTATCTTAGATTGTAAGCCCACCACTGGGCAGGGTCCTGTCTCCATAATCTGTGACTGCTAAACATTGTGTATGCCTAATAACTCTGTAGAAAGAAGGAGTACTTTAGGTTTATGCAAATAGTAAAACTACACCACTAGACCAAGTTAGTTTACCACAGTGCATTTACACAAATCCATAAACTGTAAGAGCATTGCTACCTCACAGTTGTCTCAGGACAAATGGTTTGTATGAACATGCTTACATTTGGGAGACATGGAGATAAATGCCAGTCCATCTGGGCCTCCAGCTGAGAGGTTAGGATATTCCTTTTCAGAGTTATGGCATGGCAGCTCCACAGGGCGGGGCAGGAAACAGCACCCACCACTCTCAAGGTCACGGAAGGTCATCAACCAAACATGCCCATGGCCAAAGAGCCATCCCACTGCCCACATGCCCTGGGTAGGGGGGGTCCAACCACAACAGACTGCAAGTAGCCAGCCCCATCCTCTCACCATGGCGGGACCGAAAAGATACTTTGGCCCACATGGGTGGCCCTTTGCCCGGTATGTGCACCTGGGCGCAGCCACCTACTCAACCTGGGGCAATAGCAGGCCAGCAGGGAAGCAAACGTGCACTAAGTCCTGTACCACAGCGGGCCAACACTGCGTCACATCTGCTTTCACCCACAGATGTGATCTATGTTCTTTATTCTTACATACACAACCTTGAATGTGACTGCAAATAAAACGTGATGTATTGCATGAAATTATTGCAGGATAGCATTCCTTAGCTGTGCATTTCCACAATGTACCACATCTGGATTTTCTATTAAATTAGCTGGGGTCTTGATTTTGTCACGGAGGTCACAGAACTTGTGATAGTAAGAAAACTCAGTGAAATTTCTTCCCCTCCCTGCAAGTTGTTGCATTCCACACCAGCAATGTTGGTGCTGGCTTAAGAGGAACGATCTCTACCATAAGGCAGAACCCTCCTTCTAATTCCCCTGCAAAGAGCATGGCTAGGAGGCTGGCCAGTGGCATTAACCTTCTGTGCATTGCGCCTTTCCACGACTGAGCTCTTCATGTTGCTGTCCAGGACAGAAAAATGAATCTGCTGTAAAGCGCCTCTACTTAAAAGCTTTTGTGTGTGGTGGTGTGGCAAAAACTACATTACTTGATGATGTTTCATTTTTTCTCTGCTGTTAAATTTGCTATTAAGTCCCTATGCCAAAATCATACGCCCGCCTGATGTTTCTTCTAGTGAGAGCCTTGTAGGAAAGCCGTTCAACTTGGACCTAGGAGATCAGCATTCAAATCTTGTTCATAAGCTGTCCTGGGTGATCTTGGGCAAGTCGCTCTCTCAGCCTCATTTCCCTATCTGTAAATTGGAAATAATAATGATCTACCTCAGAGGGCTATTGTGAGATTGGACTATATAAGGATTGTAAAGTACTCTGAACACTGAAAGTGCTATATAGATTATTACAACAACAACAACAACAACAACATGGCTCTTGTTGAAGTCTTTCAGTCAAGACAAAGTTTTCCTAAAAGGAATGTTCTTACTCCACCAGAAACTGCAGCAGGAAATTTTACGACAGTGATGAGGTTTCCAGACTTCTAAAGGTTGAAATTTGAAAAAGGACACTTCTGGTCTTTGACTGTACCTTTCCCCATGTACCTAAGCATAGTTGAATAGCCACCTGAATTGGGATTGTACCATCTGCAGGTGGTATCACAATCTAAATTGCTGTTTCATATACTTTGTTACTGCCTGTGGGATTTCAGAATTATATATACGACTCAAAACAGGATCACTCAGACAAAATTTTGTGGATCACTGTTCAAGGCGATCCAAATTACCTTAATCTGTTTGTTTTTTAATTTTAAAATATATATTTAATTTTTCTTTTTTCCTCATGTACCTAAATCAAACTCATTATCTGATAAGTTCTCCACCCATAAAAGATAAACCTTCTCCCTGCCCCAATCTATACTCAGTAATTAACATTTTTCAGTGCTGGGATGGTACAAGATTATATCAGATAAAATGATATATTTCACAATACTCCAATGGTTAATATTCAAAAGCTCTCTGAATAACCTATTGCTAATTATCCCTATTTTGAGACGCACTAAAAATGTGTTTGGCAAGGCACAGAACCATATGTGCTCAGGGGAGCTTACAGTAGACAGATCTAATCTATATCAGACAAAAACTCCCTGGTCAACCAAAGAAAAAGTGATAGCTGGTTTCTTTGGTTTTATAGTTTGTTTGCTTAGTGATGGTGGCACTATAGTCCCAGGGATGAACATTTGTTAGCCTTATGGAACAAGTGAGTCTTCATGTGAGATATGAAGGAAGAAAGGGCAGAAATCTGATACTCGGGGATGATAAATCATTTCAGGAATAAGGGTGACATGTAGGGCACAATCCTGGCTCCCATCAAATCAGTGGCAAAAATCTCATTAGCTTCAATGGATGGGAATTGGAGAAGGAAAAACAGCTTTCAGACTGGAATCATAGCTAGGGGAAAGCTCATGAAGTAGTGGGCTACAGCAAGAAAGAGGAGAGGGGTATCCAGGGAAGGAATTCAACTGAGTTTTACCAAGTAATAGGAAAAGTAGCTAGATTTAAATTAAGCATTAAGTAAGCAAGCTGTTTTGGCTGCTACACTGCGGATGAACTGTAGGAGGCTATTCAGAGAAAAGACACAGTGTGGTCTACACATACCAACTTTCAGATTATTCATCGCAATTCACAATGGGGATGCTGTGAATGGGGTTAATGCAATGCGACAAATTCTGTACTCACTGAAACTGGGCAGGGGTTGTGGTGTAAACAAGGCAGGGAGGCTCCACGTTTTCAGTTTGACTACCTTGGGCATATGTGTTGCGAGTCTCTTTGTGCGTCTTCTTTCTTTGCTAGGATGCATACTTAGAGATTTTCTTCACATTTTAATGATGTCTCTGTCTCAGTTTCTTTTCTGTCACATTGTTTATGAATAGGAATGAAATCTGGGTGGTTGATGATGTACTTCCGGATTCAAGGGTGCCTGGCTCTGGTGGTCCCTTCTTAAAGATAGCATCAGAGTGGGGAAACATATTAAGAGTTCAAATTTCAAATGTGCGTGGGTGATGGGTGCTGCCACCAGCGGCATTCCTACAGACGCCCACCCACTGCACACCTGCCCACCACGGCATTTGCACGGGCACCCCCTACCCACCCACAAATGCAGGGGAGGGGGAGGCGCTCATGTGAAAAGGGCCAAAGTTTGAGTTTTCTGTCATCACAGCAAGAGGACTATCTCTGTTCCTGAATCTCACTTTCCACTATCAAAGCTATCCTGCCACAATTAAAAACAATTTGCTAAGAACTACAGAAAATATTTGAGTTTTTAGAGCTTTCTTTCATATAGACTTTGCTAGAGCTGTAATTACTATGTAAGCTCTAGTTGCAACTCTCAAGTAGGGACCATGTCTATCTTATTCTCTGTAAAGCGCCAGGTACATCGCTGGTGCTATATAAAAGCTTATAATAATAATGTTTAACTCCACTTAATTCAAAGGTTGTTTTTAGATGGATGGGCTGCCCTGGTGCTGGAGCCCCGGATGGCCCGTCCGTGTCTAAAGTTGCCCTTCCAGATGCACAGGCAGAGCAGGGACAGCCCTTCTGGAAACACTCCAGAACTTCCCAGAGCGCCAGTGAAGTGGGCCAGCAAAACCCAGGGCACTGACTCGAAACAGAGCAGCGGTCCATCTAATGTGCAGACCCATGCTGCTGCTCTGCTTCCAACTGGCTCTTGCCCCGGGCAACACCATATCACTGCAGATGCTCTAGTCTGCAACTCTGTGGTGTACTGGGATGGCATGCAGGCGGACTGCAGTCTGGGGAGCCCACCAGGTCTGTCTAATCCGGACCCAGGTGGGGTTGGGAGCAGGCAGGTATGGGGGTGCACCCCCAGAGCATCTCCGGGGGAGGGAGTAGCCCCACCATCTGAAAACACCTAAAGTGGGTCAATTGAAGTCAATGAAACTACCCTGGAGCAAATGGAGTTAGGGCTGATGCTTCTGATAGTTATTAACACAGGCTTTTCCTACCAGGATTTTCCTCATCCATGGGTAATTTCAGACGTGACGGGCCTCTCGTCCCGCCACGCTGAATCACGGACCAGGATCCGTTTTGGATCCTGGTCAGGAATCAGCCCGGCTGTCCTTTAGACGTGCCGGGCTGATTCTCTCGGGAATTGGGGAGGGGGCAGGACTTTGTGGTGCAACGTGCAGCCGCACAGCCTCACCTCCCCCCCGCACTCCCCCAACTGCCCGCCCTCCATGCGACGGGGGAGAGCAGCGGCCGATCCAGCCGCTGCGCCTGATCCCAGATCATGGCCGGGACCATGATCCGGGATGGGCCAAATGTAACAGACGCTTTACAGAGTTGCACTAACCACGATTTCGGGGATGGTGCCGCACCAATCCCGGAATCGTGGTTAAAATGATTCCCGCCAGAGTTTCACTGGGGTGAACCTCTGGCGGGAATCATTTACACATTACAGGACTTTTGCTCACCACAGGGGTTTCACTGTGGTTGACCGTGGTCCCATAACGTCTGAAATTACCCCATACTAGCTGTAAAAAAAAGTATTTGGTTGCTTCCATTATAGGCACTCCCTTCAAGCACAGTATATATTGCAATTCCTTTGTATTGTTTGTGGAACAGTAAGTCATAATGTCGTTGAAAAAGCACTTCCTGAAAAAATCGTTTTTAAAAAATCTGGTTCCTGGATTTTTGCCATTGTCTGTCTCTAGATGGTAATTTTGTGGGGCCCCTTTTTGCCTGTTTTGAATCAAACTCAGAAAATCTAAAAATACAGCATGCAAGAATATATAGTGGTCTAGACTGGTTTTCGTATTTACCAAAGACAATTGGTGAAAACAGACATGACGCTAACCACCCTTGGTGGTTATTTATGCATGTTGCAGGGCTGTATTGGTGCCCTATGCAGCCCTGAAACATGCATAAATGACCACCAAGGGTGGTTAAAGAATGGTTAGCGTCATGTCTGTTTTCGCCCAAAATATCTGGATGTTTGTTGTTTTGTTTTTTGTTTTAAACAATCCTAGAAAAGGTTACAGTTTTCCAAAGATTAATGAGCATTCAGAGAATATGCAGTAGTAAGTTATACCACTGATTTAGCTGTTTAAAAAACCACCACCACCACCAAAAATACCCCAGGATATGTATGAAGCTACTTCCTTAAAAATGATAATATTCTCTAAGTAGAGCAAAAGTACACTCATTATTCTTAACAGATAATAATTAGATATTGCTCATAAAAAACAGAAACAAGGAGCTGAAATTAGGGTTTGTCTTTGAGACCAAGTAAAATTGAGACAGGAGCAAACTTTAAAAAAAAAGATTTAAAGAAACAAAAACATTTTTGTTATTGGCCTAGAGAACTTTACCTTAAAGGGTCTTGAGTACACAGCCCCTCTTAAAATCAATAGAAATTGAGAGCACTCTTTCCTCCTCGCACTCTCTAACCTCTAAAGCAAAGGTTCACAAACCTGCATCGGGACCCCAAGCAGAGGCATTTCCCTGACTGCTATTCATACACAGGGCACAATTTTCAGATTTGGGCACAACTCAAGGTACTGGTTTTGACCTTTAAAGCCCTGAACAGTCTGGGCCCCACGTATCTGAAAGACCGCCTGTCCTTCCATGCCCCATTGCGGCCCCTGTGATTGCCCACGAGTGCCTTCCTGTGGGTACTGTCCATTAGCCTTGTTCATTCAACAAGAGCTCACAGGGAGGCATTGGGTGAAAACAGACATGATGCTAACCACCCTTTAACCACCCTTGGTGGTTATTTATGCATGTTGCAGGGCTACATAGGGCACCAATATAGCCCTGCAACATGCATAAATAACTACCAAGGGTGGTTAAAGGGTGGTTAGCATCATGTCTGTTTTCACCCATTCTCAGTTGCTGCCCTGTTGCTTCGGAACTCCATCTTCCCTGAGGCCTGGGCATCTTCCGAAGGCAGTATAAGACTTTTCTGTTTGAAAAGGCATTTGGCGGGTGGGGATAGGGGTGGTTTGGGGGTTGGCCGGGGGTGGGGGGGGTTTTTGAGAAATGCGGAGGTGGTAGTTGGGGGTTTGTGGGAAGGTTAGGAGGGGCTTATATTTATATTTTTGACTTGTGAGCTGCCCTGAGCCTCTGGGAAAGGGCAACATATACATTTAAATAAATTAAATAAATACCTCCCAACTTTTATAGTGGCTAGAGAGGGAGAAACTCTTTTCCATCAGCCAATAAGCTCCACCCCTCAGTGAATAAGCTCTGCCCCCTCATGCATTTACACGCACACACACACACCCCTTCAATATTCCAAGCGCATAAAGAGACAGAAGTTTCTTGCAATTCCATCATCTCTCCATTGTCCTCTCAAGTGCTTCTCCTGAGAGACAACCAGGAAAGAGATGTCTGAACTTGAATACGTCTTTTTGTCTCCCTCCTGCAAGACGTTGACTCCTGGAAGGGGGGCAGTGAGATTCAGTACCCAAAGGAGGACTATCACTTCTAAATAGGTGAGGAGAAATGGATATTTATTATTTGATATCTTTTGCATGACTTAGTTGCTGTCTGGGGGCGAGAAATTAAGTCTCAAAATGGAGTCATGCAGGCGACAAGTTTTGGAGCTACTACTTTAAGGCCCAGTATTTTCAAAAGTAACTTGTGATTTTGGTTATTCAGCTTAAAGGGACCTAATCTGCAGAAAAATGCTGAGCCACCCACTAATTGAAAATCATTCCCCTATGAGGTTCCACACAGTGGTGGGTATATACACTAGTCACGTCTGAAAAATAGGTCTAAAATCTAATTGTCTATTTAAACCCTTTGAGATGTAGGAGATATCAGGTGAAATCCTTATTATTAAAGCCAATAGGAGTTTTGCTGTTGACTTTAATAAACTCAAGGTTTCACCTACTATCCTAATCAAATAGCATATTTGTGGTCGTACCACACCTCATATCTACATTCCAGTTTATTATGAGGGATATGTTTCATCTCAAGAGGTTTTAGTTTGCATTTCTAGTTGTAAATCACATATTCTACCAACACTTCCTATGATATAGTCTTTCTGGAATTTTATAAGTATGGGATGTGTAATATACTTTAACCACTTGTCTAGGATGGAAAATAGATTGTTGCCCACCACAGACCACATCTTATATCCAAGCTTACATGCATGCCCACAAAAGTTATAACTTTCACTGCACACCAGCTAGATCTTGGAGTGCCCTTGCTGTTTAAAATGGGAGTTGTTATTCAAAATACATCTTTGGGTTACATTGCATATCTGCTTTTAATCAAATGACAGAAGATACCAGAATCAAAAAGGATACAATTATTACATTAAACAGCGGCTTATGTGTGTCTAATTCAGAAATTGGTCATTTATACATTGAAAAGAAATGCCACTTGGCTATCATATTACTTTATTCCACAGTCTTTATTACAATATGTCTTAGAGATTTATTTAATTTTTTTAATAAAACTAGTATCTCTATTTTAAAAGTGTCTAACATCATACAACTGGGATTCTGTCATTTCAAAACCCTTATGAGCGTTTACTAAACCCAGGCCATAAACTAAAGTCATATCTTTGGGCAGTCAGGCCTTTTACAAATTCGGTTTGCTTTTGAATATCCTTAAGGCTCACACGATGCCTAAGAACATAAGACCATAAGAAATGCCAGACTGGGTCAGACCAATGGTCCGTAGAGCCCAGCATCCTGTTTCCGACAGTGGCCAGTCAGTGTTGCTTTGAAGAAATACCCACTTAATGGAGTGATCCCATTCCCTGCCTTTCACTCCCAGCTCCAGATAGTCAGAGATTACACCTTCCCCTCTCCCAACTTACTTTCCTTAATAAGTTCTAAAAGTCTTTTGAAGACCACTGACGGCGGTATCTGACAGTCACTGCACACTGTTGTTCTTAGGGATCACTCCAAGGGCTCAGATAGTCACTGGGATTCATCTTTGTTCTTGATTCTATCATTGTTCCACCTCATGACAAAGTTCCTGCTATTTTGCTAACTTCTCTTCTTCTTGACGTTTGTACCTGTTGGTTTGGCAATGCTAATGAGAATCTTCTTCTATGACATCCTATCCATTTGTGTGCACTGCTGCATCAGTAGCAATTCCCAGATCCACAAACTCTTCATTCCTAAGAATGCTTTCCACTGGATGATCTTGATGCCGCTTAGTTTGTCTCAATCCATTCTTTTCACAGGTTCCAATTCTTATTGTTATTGCTGTTGCCATTATTATCGTAGCGTCCCACTTGGGAACTCTTTGAACTACACACTGGACCAAAGCCACACAAGTAGAAGAGCTTGCAAAACCTGAAGAGGAGATGCAACAAGCAAGTGTAAAAATAGGAAAAGAGAGGATGAGGGCAACACCCTTAATATTATGCAGTTATGTACCTTGGTATGCACAGCTTGTTAATTCAGTTGAACTCTCATTGTGAGGATTTCCTGTCAAACCACAACCCCCAAGAACTCTAACTAAAATAGTGGCAAATTAGTAGTTTGTCCTTCTTCTGTTTAAGCTAGCCCAAGTACACCCTACCATTATCGTTGTCTTCTTTAAAATAGAAAATGTATCTCCACAACTTCCCCAGATGCCCTTTTCATATGCATTGTGGGATACCTGCCCCACATTATTTATTATTATTTTATTATTATTGTTACTATTATTGTTGTTATTTAAACTTCTATCCCGCCCTTTCCTCTATGGCTTACAAAATAAAACGCATGAGGCTGGGATTCCACTGGGTCCAGGTTTTTCTCGCTCTTCCTCTGGGAGGATCATTCAGGTGTTAAGTACAGGCCCCAAAGGGCAAAGAGTCTATGAAGCACGTGCTCCAATGTCACTGAGTTTCAAGGCTGGCACGGTGCTATCGTGACCTGCCCAACACATAACCCATACTCAGTTACCTCCCTCTCCCACACCTAACAATTAAAGACCAGAAATGCTGACACTGTGAAGGTCCCGCCCCAGTGCTGCTGGGGCTTTGGCTCCCAGAGTCTTAGCGCCGTAGAAGGTTAAATATGTAATATACACCAGACCTGTTCTAAGATTGGGCAAACGTTCAACATGATTACAAAATGATTTGTTGAAAAGGAAAACAATGAATATGCTTGTAAAACTTATGCTGCACACATCTCTCCTTCCTCTCCCTGACCTCTGCAAACAGGCAAACAAATCAGGGGCTATGTTGTCTCCGTCACTTTCTCTTCTCCGATAAGGATGGTACAACAGGGTCTAATTCATCCTTATTGAAGCGCCACTGAAATAAGTCATCCTTATATCGAGGATTGAATTGGTCCCTGTTTCTTTTAAATATCTCTACCTTACCTTAGTAATAAACCGGAAGGGGAAGCAGGGAGACTGGGAAATATCTGTGTGCTTTATAGATTTTTATCTATAAATTAAATAACATTTTGGATTGAACTTATAACTGCTGCAATTATTTAGTCCCCTGCCCAATTTAGAATGGGTGGGAAGAAAAGGAAAAAAAGAGATGATAAGATGAACTCTATGTCCCAATCTATCAGCTGTCAGATAAAAATAAACCACATGCAAAAGAGGTACTTTTGTGCAGGAGGAAGTGGTAAAGTTGAGGTAGTGTCCCAGCTTTAATCTTTTCATCAGGTATACTAGTGACCTGCTTGCTATGCTGGGGCAAATCCCCAAGACTGCCATTGATCACCTTGAGATAAAATTACTGCTATATGCTGTCAAACTGGTCTCCTGTTCAAGACATGTTTTGAAACAGTGCAAGTCTCCATACTTCAGTTTAAGCTCTGCAAATCAGAGAGCATTTTTAAACAAGCAAGGCTGGGGCTGGGGGGCAGTCTGTGGCCACTGAGGGGCAGGTGGAGCGCATGGGAAAGTATTCGAATGGGTGGCTCCCAGTGTGGCTACTGCAGCTGGTCTTTGAAATGGACACGCAGCCAGTTCCTGTGATTTGCAAAGGCCGTGTCCCTGCCCACAGTGCCTTTGAGCGGCGGAGCGGCCTGCTGGCATGGCTGGCCACTGCAGTTCATACGGGCAAGGCACGTGTGGGCACCTGTAGCTTTTTTGGCTTGGCTTGTGCTGCACGGCGCACTCCAGATTTCTCGACAGTGCGCTGTGAGTGGCCAATGAGTGAGTGCTGTGTGGCTTACAGGAGTGCACATCCCCCCGCTCCACCTTCAGATGGGCAGTTGGATGAGTGGCTCCTGGGTGGCCCTGCATGGTAGCATCTCATTTAAAAGCACCAGTTATGGAAAAGAACAAAAGCTTGAATTTCTAAAAAAAATAAAATAACTACAGTAGAAACTCCTTTATCTAGACTGCTCTAATCTGGCTCCTTCCTTAGTCCAGGCATGTTTAAGATGTTTAAGCTCTGGGTGAGTGACACACAGAAAGTTCAGGGTGTAACAGCAAACATGCAGGAGAAATGTGTGTGTAAAAACACCCAGTGTGTGGTTACCATGTTGGAGACAAAGTGGTTCAAATGATATCTTTGGGCCCTTCCTCGGGCATGTAGCGTCAGAAATATATAAACTGAGCAGATTTAGGGCATCCCATGCCTCCTCATTTATACCTACTCTACATTTGCTCAGTTTGTATATTTCTACTGGCTGTACTACATGCCTGAGGAAGGGCTCTGTGAGCTCTGAAATCTTGCTTATTCTTACCAACAGACATTGGTCCAATAAAAGACAGCATTCAAAACACATTGTCTCTGTCTTTGTCAGAGGATTGCACCCCAAATCAGCTACAGTGCTTCTGCTGATGGCAAATCTCTTCTGCATATAACTACACTGTTTTGCTCGTCTCCAGTTTTAACTCCTGACTTGCCTGATGAAGGACCCTGTGAGGTACAAAAGTTTGCATTCCTCCACCAACTGGAGTTGGTCAAATAAAAGATATCACTGTACTACTTTGGCTCTAAATATTTGGGACCAATATAGCAACCTTACTTTCTCTACTCCGTCATTTTAGTCACATTTTCTGCTAGAATGGCATCTCCATCGCCACCAGTCTTCAGTGCCTCAGTCTTCCTTCTATTCATTTCCAAGTCAAACTTCAACCTTGCCAACTAGTTCATCTCTCTATTTCCAGCCATCAGAACTAGGTCCATGGCATACCAGATGTTCCATAGCCTGCTCCCACCTATCTTGTATCCCCATGGTTTCGCCTATCTTTTTTCCTACCCCATAGAATGCATTGTCCCAGAATGAGTATTTTCAAATGGACATAGGGCTGCCCATCCCGGGAACTGCTAAGGGGGTGCACCTCCACATTCTCCTGCTCTCAATCTTGCCTGGGTTGGGCTCAGATGGATCCAGTGGGTTCCTCGACCCGTGGTCTGCCTGCACAGCATCCCCCTCCCCTCACGCCATGGAGTTGTGGGTTATCGCCCGATGCTCTAGGCTGGTGTCTGCAACTCTGTGGTGTTGCCCAGGGGCAACGGCCGACTGGAAGCGGAGCAGCAGCATGAGTCTGCACATCAGATGGGCAGCTGCTCCCCTTCGGGCCAGTGCCCTGAGTTTGGCCAGCACACTCTGTTGGCAGCACTCCGGGTTATTCCAGAGCACTGCTGGCAGGGCCACCTGCTCCTGGTGGCACCAGCACCTGTCTAAAAACACTAATTGCTGAAAGCGAACAGGAGAGCTGCTGCCCTGCCTCACTCCTTTGTCCAATCTGAAGGGTTCACTTCTAGTCTCCTTTATTCTCACTGCTCTCTCATATAGGCCTATACAAGGACACCCACCCACAGAGTCTCCTCCAGTTTTTCGGAAGGCTCTGTGGGTGGAGATGGGTGTTGTGCAGGAACGCGCGTGCACCCCCACTCATCCTGCTCGGTGTTCACACAGGCAAACACTGAGCAGACACCCATCCCCCCAGCCACTGCCAGCTGTATACACAGACACACACACCTCCGCACACCTGTCCAAACATCAAGCGGGGTGGGGTGGCCATCCATGTAAAAATGGCCATAGTTTGTACAATAACCAGTTCAAGGTGTTGCAGAATTCTGGTCAGTCCAATAGCCTCCCACAAAGCATCATGACTACCAGCATGAAGGGTTTTAGGTAAGTCAACAAATATCATCCATAGCTTCTGCTCCACTGTGCTTTTCTTCTTTCTTTTTTCCAAAAGGTCCCTCAGGGCCATTATGATGGCGGCTTCTACCATGCCTTTCCCTTGGACAAATCTGTATTGCTCCTCCCCAATCTTTGCTGTGGCTACTGCCTCAATTCTGCTTCAAAATCACTTCAAGCAACACTTTTGAGTCATGACTGATCAAACTGATGGACCAGAAAATTGCCACCATCCTGGCCGTTCCTTCCTTTGGGAAGGGCAATCACTTCAGACTCTGGCTCTCTGCCTGTTCACCAGACTTCATCCAATACGGCTTTCAACCAATCCATGACCATTTAACCCCCCTGCCTACATCACCTCAGCAGGAATTCTGTCCACTTCAGCTGCCTTTCTTTTCATCAGCATTCGTATCACACTTCACACTCCAATAGCCCTCTTATGGTGAAGGCATTAAGTAGGACAATCTTGTCTTCTTGTCAGCTGTGTTATATCAAAAGACAGTCATTCAGTCCTGCTACGCATGGAGTGCCTTCTGCTCTCATCGATTTCAAGACCTTGACAGCTTTCAGGATCAGGGCAGTAACTCCTTACAAATAGGCTTATCACTTCAATGGATGGACAGTTTCAAATTTCTCTACCACTGCCCCCCACCCCTCTAAAAATTCTCCCCCACACGTTGCCAGGTGTGGGCTTATTTCATCAATGAGCCCAAGCTACATACCGTTCAGATCCCGTGTAAATCCCCTCCCCCAGGTCAGAGGGGGAGGGGATTTACACTTTTTCTTTTGGTGCATCTCCATTCCTAGGGCCATACCAAGGTGGGAACAGCTTACAGAGTTGCCCCATTTCAACCTGCCTAGAGCCACAAACAGCCATTGATAGCAACTAAGAAACACAGCTGCAGTCTAGTCTTGAACACCCTTATCAGACTGGCCCTCTATGCTGAAGTTTCGGAGTGAGGTGGCACTGGCTATGACACCACCTCTACACAATCCTGGGAGTCCCAACACACCATAGGAATTCCTCAGGGACAGCCATCGCCTAGGCTTAACGCAAATTGGGCTGTACAGACCCAGCTGTGAGTAAGGCCGATTTGTCATAATGTTTTCTGGTTTCCCCGCCCCCCCCAACCCCCACCCCCGTTTATGCATCGACGAGATGACTGCCACACCGCAAATGACACCGGTTAAAAAACCAGACCAATGTATAAGCATAAAATCCAGATTTTCCTTTATTAAAAACAAAACAATAAAAAAGAAACAAAACACCACACAGCAAACGCTTGGCTTCTTTCAGAAGAAACACATTCTCTGCGGCTCTCAGAAGAGACTTCCAGCTCACAGATATTCTTTAACATTGCAAATCACTTTCAAAAAAGCCCCTCACTTTGACTTAGGAACAGAAAAACAATTAAAATGGATGGCACGTTAACAATAAAAAAGAAATAGAAGTTCTTGTTTCCACTCTGCAAAGGTAAAGCATAACTAATCCCGAACCTATTCCCCGGGTGTTTTAAGGACACACAAGAAGACAATTCTCACACCATCAATGCCAAAGGGAGTTTCCTGGTGGCTTCAATGGAGTGAGGATCACACCCACAGTCAAATAGGAAATAATGGTGTGTGTGTGAGAGAGAGAGAGAGAGAGAGAGAGACCTTTTTCACACAGACACCCTCCCCCCGGCACCCACATGTGCGGGCGGGTGGGCAGTGGATGGGGGCATCCGTGGGATTGCCGCGGCGGGTCGGTGTGTGTGTGTGCATGCTCCTGAGCTCCACCTGCCTCCACCGATCCCCCACGCACGAAGCAACGGGCACCAATGGCGGATGCTCCGTGCGTGGAGGTGGGTGGGCGTCCATGGAACGGGCCACCCATGCACCGCCACCTCTACCCATCCCCCACAGACCGAGGAGGTGCCATGGTCCATGTGCAAATGGCCACAGAGAGAGAGAAAGAGAGAGAGAGGATGTACGTGTACATGTATGTGCATATATTTTCAGGCATCCAGCTTGGACAGCCTTTAAGGGGTGAGCACTGGGTTTCTACCTCCTCCTAATTCAGAAGGGGGTGGAGAAAAGGGACTTTCCTGCCTCTTTCTGGCTTAGCCACGTTCCCCCCAGAGCATTGTGACATCACTATGTACTATGAGGGGGGGAGGTGAAGGGCCAAGTGAGAAAGGGAAAGCCTAATTGCCCTCCCCCTTTCTCCCCATTACCCCCTTAAGCCTCAGTTTCTCTGGGTTATCTGGGCACCCTTAGTAATCTGGAGAGATCGCCAGAAGCCTGGCAAAGATGGGTTAAAACTCAGCAAGTCAAACTTAGTGCAGTGGTAACCTCGGGTGGGTGCGTATGTGTGTGTCCTTCCTGGCCCATCCTACATGGTCACGCCGCTGCTTCTCTGTCCTCATCATGCTCCTTGTCTCCCCCCTCTTCCTCACTCTGCAGGGTAAGGTACCATGGGGTTTCTTGGAGATAGGTAGTGTGAGGTGTCACAGACGGCAGTGGAGTGCAAGTTACATGCTTCATTGTGTGTTAACAAAGGAGATGATAGCAGCTAGCCCACAGCAGATGGGTGCCCCCTGCCTGTTTCTTAGGTGTTTATCCCCACCGGCCACCAGACACACAGCCCCCTCTCACAGCAGGGTCAAGAAGCATGCGTAGCCCATCGTGCAAGCAAACGCAGGCTCATGTACATCAATGTGTCCGACTGTGTCTTGTCAATTAGGTTGCGTGCAGCCTTCTTGCTTCCAAGGGTGCCAGTTGTGGGCATGTACCATCCATCTTAAAAGCTCAATGTGCCATTTTCAAGCATGCGTTCTCCCAGCTCTTCCTGGTTGGCAGCACGTGCCCGATGCTTGCTCTTTCCTAGCCATTGCATTCTCCGTAACGACTTACGGAGGATTACTGTCACCGGGGCCATGGCTCAAACTGAGAGCCAGGCAACACCCGGCCGGCAGCACTACCACCCCTGCCCAAGCCACCAAAGCTGGATCCTAGGCACACCTCCTCCACTCCACCAACCATTCCTACACACCTTTGTGAGCACTCTGACACAGACAGATCCACAGGAGAAGGATCGGTAAAATGTCCCCCTGCCTGTCTTGCCACCCAAGCAATCACGCCAAGATGCCCCCTAAAAGGAGCAGGCACTGGAAGAAAGAGTTTCATTTTTTAAAAATAAAGTTACTTTTCATAATCCATGCTTTCTGTGCTTCTGTGGTTGTTTTAGGTATATTTTTCCAAGCCACTTATGAAAAATACAGGTTGCAGGGCCTGCATTGGTGCCATAGGTGCCAATGAAAGCCCTGCAACATGTATTTTTCATAAGTGGCCTGGAAAAATATACCTAAAGGTGGCATCCCTAGGATAGGGTGGTCATACCACTCCTTTAAAAGAGGACATTTATGAAAAATACATGATGCAGGGCTGTACTAGAACCAGTGCAGCCCTGCAACATGTATTTTTCATAAGCACCCTCTTTTAAAAGGGAGGTATGGCCAGCCTACCCCAGGGGCAGTCATGAGAATGGTGGTAAGGCACAGTGATATTGCCACTTTGGGTGCTGGGGATTGGAAGGGAACGGGGTGTGGGTGCACTTAAAATGGTGCGTGGGAAGGCCACTAGCCATGCACTTGAGGGTGGGGGGACTTAGGGAAGGGCCATTGCGCCCAACAGAGAAAAGCCTCCATCCGGGTACAAAGGAAATGGCCATAGGAAAGCCATAGACAAAGGCCATTCGCAGAGCAGCCACCTGCACACCTCTGCTTCTGCGCTTCCCTTTGCCATTCCCAGACACAGCTAGCCTGCCAAGGCCAATCGGAAATGCAGAGACTGAGGCCAGCAGCTGACTAGCCTGCAAAGGCCAATGGGAAATGCAGAGACTGAGGCCAGCAGCTGGCTAGCCTGCAAAAGCCAATAGGGAATGCGCAGGCTGAGGCCAGCAGCTGGCTAAGCCGCAAAGGCCAATAGGGAATGCGCAGCCTGAGGCCAGCAGCTGGCTTCTATGGGAACGCCAATAGGGAATGCCCATGGAAAAGCCATGGGCTGGGAGCTAAGGGGGAGGCGATTGGGCCAAAGGGGGAAACTGTGACAGACAAGATCCATTTTTAAAGCCTTTATTGATACTGACTAGTAGCACCGTATGAATGATATTTTATTCAATTTAATTTACTTATTTATTCACATTAATACCCCACCCCTCCACAAAGGCTCCGGGTGGATAAGTAGTAGTCGCAGCACCACAGAAAAAAATCATTTGCCACCCTGAGCAATAGCCCAGAAGATAGAAAAAGCTGCAGCAGTCTCTTCTTCCCATGCTTTGCTACGGCTGAGAGTCATGGCGGAGGTAGGATACTAAGAAGAGGGGCTGAGTGCCTGTTTGCTTATAACGCTGGTCATGCTAAACCTGTGCATGGGGGTTGCACAACAACTCCATCCATGGGGCTGCCCATTTATTAGGCTCTACACACTAAACCGGGGGGGGGGGGGTGGGGGGCTGCATGGAATGAACCCAGGCTCCAGGGGGACTATCGTCTAATTTGTTCACATCCATAGGTGCTGCCCACTCCAGAGTGGCCGCACGCTACACCCAACACAGCAGGCTGGGCCAGAATTAGAATAGTTGCAGCAGCAAGTGGAGGCTCAGGGGTGAGTTACTTTTTCCCTCCGAAGGGCCCCTTTGAAAATGAGTACAAGTTGAGAGTGCTGAAGGGATATGCTCAGAACAAGAAGGGTCCAGAGCATGTATTTGTCCCCTATCATTCCGCGCATGCCCTCGCCTCTACTCCTTTATCCCGAGACAGTCATTCACTGCTTGGAGGTAGGACATGGATGCGGATCCAGATCCAAGAACTGGTGGGGTGGGTCGTGGCTCAGGTGGCAGAGCGCTTGCTGTGTACGTATAAGATCCCACATTCAATCCACGGTATTTCCGATGCAGCATCTCTGATGACACACCCAGGTGAAGCCTCTGCCAGAGACAGACTCCAGAGAGCCAGATCTGAAACCCTGCTGCTGTGTCAGGCTGTAACACTACCAGGCTAAGATGGACCATTGGCCTGACTGAGGTAGGCAGCTCATTATAGGCCTTTTTTACATGGACCTGCATTGGGGGTGGGGAGTGTCAGCACGGCGGGTATGTGCCCACTTACACAGACACACACCCACCTACACCTACCCGCACCCATCTCCACCCATGGAGCTTCCTTCGTTCTGTCGGCGATGGGTGTGGTTCGGTGTGCGGTGGGAGCATGCACACACAAACACCCACCTCCCATTATGTTTACACGGGCGCACACCCATCGCCTGGTAGCCATTTACACAGACTGCCCCCCCCCCGGGCCACACACCTGCCCGAACACTGAGGGGGTGGGGCAGTGCGTGTAAAAACGGCCATAACTGGAAAGGGGCCCCATGAACACTAGCTGCGGGCCCTATTTAGCCCCTGGGGCTAGGGTTGCCCCCTATGCAAATTTTTAAGGAACACTTATGAAAAATACATGTTGCAGGGCCTGCACTGGTGGCAACTGTACCTAGGCCTAGCATTTCTCCACCTCAGCAATAGAGGGTAATAACAGAACTTGAAGGGGAAGAAGGAGGATGTGCCCTGGAGAGTTAGAGGGCACAGCTACGGGTGACCCAGCCCCCTCTCAGCTGTGCCCTAGTCTTTTTATTTATTGCCTCTTTCCCCAACCTCGTTTTTCCTGAAAGCAGTAGAGAGATCAGAGTTCTTTCTCTGTTGCACACATTTTTATTAAGGATGGCAAGAGCCATGCCGTGCTCATTGTGATGAAGTCTTATTACCCCAGGACCTATGATTAACGACGGAGGAGGAGCCCTGAAGTGACAGTTAGGGTTTCGCCAGCTCCTACTGTATACAGCTGTTGCTGCGCAGGGGCGGGAAGTGGAAGGCCTGGCTGTTTGTTCAAAACAAAAAGAAATGGCACATGCTATTAGTTCCAGATCACTGGGGTCCCTGCACCACCATCTGCTGGGGGTCAGAGCCGTTGTCCGGGTTGGCGTCAGTCATGCACAAACTCAATGCCTTCTGCTGGGCTGCACCAGGCAGTACATATTTACAAGAACAATAAAGCAAACCTGCTCCCAGGGCACAGGCTACACAATGCTCTGTCACATTCCCAACAAAAGGAACACACCAAACGTTGCTATGCATCACAAAAGATGTAGTGGGGATCTTGGCTTTGTAATTTCAGCCTGCTAACACAAATCAGGATGGGGGCAGGGGGAGGGGGCAGAAGGCAAAGGGGAAGCTGTCATCAGTCAGCTGAAGAACAACTGTATGTGTGTCTGACACAGTAACTGAAATGGACAGGAGAGCTGGTAGGAGAAAGGCCTGTGCTGCAAGCGCTGTTTATTTATTTGGTTGCTTTGGTTCTTTAAAAGACAGCCTTTTTTCGATTGCCAAAAGGTCCTGGAAACAGCTGAAATGAGAGGGTGATCATTATGGAATAAACAGTAAGAATTTAAAATATGTTGTTCCTCACCTCTGGTCACAAGTAGGGTGGCCATACCTCCCCTTTAAAAGAGGACGCTTGTGAAAAATACATGTTGCAGGGCTGTACTGGTTCCAGGGCAGCCCTGAAACATGTATTTTTTTTTATAAGCATCCTCTTTTAAAGGGGAGGTACGACCACCCTCGTCACAAGGTAGGCATCTTTTTAGCAGCCTGGTTTCCTATGGAAAGAGGCTTATGCAATCACTGTGCACGTATATAACCTGGCCAACCTGCCACCCCACCCCAATTAATAAGGTTGGTTTTTAACCAAATTTGATAGAGGGGTAAATGTAGAAATCCCAAATTTTGTAACCAAGGATAATATTGGCCCTTTGTAGCCCCCCCAACTCCTATAGACCTATATGGAGCCTAGTCGAATAAACCCAGACTAATAGATTAAGGAAACCAGGCTTCATGAGTCTGGGGGGGGTGGGGACTTGCTACACAATCTGCTTGTTTCTCATTATTGTAAGGCCGCAGACCTGACTAATATCCCCCGAGTTTAGGATTGGTGGGGATCAACCCTCCAGCCCCACTGATGTGTGTTAGCTTTAGTCCAGCTCTTGCCTCGTTGGCTCTGGATCCTTCTCCTTGCCATGCCTCCCCAGCTTCCCGATTGACTGCCTGTTCAGCCAATCAGTTCCGCTATAAGTCCACGCAGCAGCCCCAGGAAGCCAGATGGATCATCCTACTTCCTATCCCAGCCTTCTGCCCTATCGTGGACTAACTCCCCGGCTAGGACCCTTGTTGGCTACAGATTCCCGAGCTGGACTCTGGATCGCATTTTGCTTTGGCACCCGGATCCTACACTATGGGCGGTTTTAGACGAGCATCAAATATCGCGGATTACTGCTTATCGCGTATTGAAACCGTTCTAATTTTAATCTGGATTTAATGTTTAGACGTGTGTGTTATCGCAAATTTAGAATTAATCTGCATTTAAAGTAAACCGCTTTTAATGTTTTCACGAGCGGACATGCAGATTAAAGCACTATTTAAAAATGTTAAACACACATTTTAATCCATGAGTTTGTAAAACCCGTTTCATAAAACCCCGATGGTGGGGGTTTAGGATTATGAAACCGATTTTACATCTTGAAAATTCCACCTTAAATACACATTAGATTTCTCTAATCCGCATTAATCGTCTTGTCTAATGGTGTTTTTAAATGAGACACTAAATGCAGATTAAGAAAAAAGTAAACCGCGTTTAGCCTGAACGTTTAAACAGTATCCGTGTGTTACTCTAGCTGATTGAACAATCCGCTTTTAGAAACATCGCACGGGGAGCGTTTACATGCACCGGAAGTCACCGGCTGCCATTGGAAACAGCAGCGCTTGGCGACTCTCATGCGTTATTTTTAAAACCAGGTTTCTCAAACCCCCGATATCGAGGTTTGACAAATCGGTTTTTAAAAATATTTTTCTAAAAGCGGATTTTTCAATTTGCTAGATTGGCCCGCTCATTTAAAAAGGCCCTAAAAAGTCTCCTCTCCATTCCTAGCCCCGCTTTGGTTCTGTATCTCCTTCTTGTGGACAAGGAGGATGGCTACTTCACCACATCCCCCTTTCCAACATGACCACACCTCTCTCTAGGATGCTGTCATGACACTCAAGAAGAGGGTGCGAGGACACCCTCCCTTTTCCTGACATAACCAAGGGTCTTTCCAATAGCAGTCAAAGTAGGTACGGTGGCTTGTAGCTGGGTATCGTAGTATCCAATCAGGAATCCTCAGAGACTGGAGTGTCAGTTCGCATTCGCACTGGCATTTCACCAGTTTAAGTTGTACTTTTCTAGTCTCAGGCCGATTACAGAAACCACCCTACTAATTAGTTTAAGGACAGTTTGGGGTGAATGACAGCTTTCATGGACTGGTGTAAGAGAACCTAAGCCAACCAAAGAGTTTAGTGGAGATCAGACCTCTCTCCTTTGCTGTACCAGTCTGCACAGGGTGCGTAGAATTTGTCCTCTCTCCCCCCCATGTGCACATAGGAGGTCGTTTATCTAGATGTGCTTTTGGTTACATCATGGGGTGTTTTTAGAGGAGATGCTACCTCGCATGGCTACCCAGAAGCCACAGAACCCACCGCCTGTCTGAAGGTGGAGGAGGGGGATGCACACTCCCATGAACCACAGAGCACCCACTCATGGAGCACTACCAAGAACTGCAGAGTGCTCTGTGCTGGACAAGCCATATATTGCCATGGCAATAGGCAGCCACAGAGTCCCTGCCTGTTTGAAGTGGGGCAGCCAGCCATGCCAGCAGACTGGCCCGCTGCTCATAACCACTGTGGGAAGGGGACACGGCCTTTGCAAGTCACAAGAACTGGCTGAGTGCACTGGGGAGCCCAGCGGTCATACCAGGGATATGTCCATTGCAAAGGCGCTCCTCCCTTCCCTGTGGTCCGTGGGAGTGCATGGTGGCTTGCCTCTGTGGCCAGGGTAGCCATGCTGGGAGATGCTCATTAAAATCTCTCCCCAAGCACTCCACCCAAATGGGTGCTCCGCGGCAGTGCCGCTCAGCGACCACAGACCCCCTCCCCAGCTAGGCTTACCATACCTCCCTTTTAAAAGAGGACGCTTATGGGAGGGGGAAAAAAACACTGGCTGCATTGGTTCCAGTACAGCCGGGTAACATGCATTTCTCATAAGCACCCTCTTTTAAAGGGGAGGTATGGTAACCCTACCCCCATCGCCTTGCTTGTTTAAAGACACCCACACTCTTAACAGACTTGAACAACTAATGGAATAGCAGAACTCCTGTGTGATGACACAGTTTCTCTTTTGGATCCCTTGAGCTTCCCCAGTTACGTTCTACCTTCTACTTACACAGATTTGTGCTCACGGTTAGCTTGGCTTTAAGCCCTTGTTTACATTAAGGCTCCTGCAAGGAGTGTAACAAAATGGCTGATGAAATGGCAAAGGCGAGTGGGGAAAAGCCAATGAACATCTTTGTGCTGAAGTCATTCATCTTAGGCTGCTTTCCCACAAGCAGCCTTTGGTGCCGCAGGAACATGCACGATTCAAATCTAGCACAGCTCCCATCTTGTGGGAAAGGAGGAAGTGCAGCTCACCCGCCAGCCAGCTCACGCAACAGGCAGGGTAGTGAAATCCTACTCTGTGACCTCATGCAACATCCTCATACCTGTCCGTTGGAAATAGACAGCAATCTCACTCCAGGACAGTCCCACCCACTGCGGCCAGCATCTCTAGCAACAACTGCACTTCCTATATAGCATGTTTTCCAGGGTCTGTCATGGCTCCAGCATTTTTGTAATTCTGGACATTTCATTTGAGATCAGAGCCCTTTAACAAAGTGTGTCTACATGATGAGCACCTCCTTAATTGCCACATTATGTCCTTACCTCCCACTCCTTGAATTACCTCTTGGCAGGAGGCAAGTCCACACATCCAGCCTATGAAATGTACGTAGTGGCTCTGAGGCTGGTCCTCGCTCTGCCACAATGCACTCTTTATGAATCTATGAACCTTCAGGCTGCCTACACCAACTTACCTGCCAAAACTCCCCTCCTCTGTCTTGCATGCAAGAGTAGACACCGGAGAGCATGCAGGAGTGGCCGAGCTGGTTCTGCAGCTTTTTTGCCGAATGCAGAGAAGCAGTGACTCGGCTCTTTTAGAGACATTCACTAGAAGCCATACACAGTTGTGTCACCTGGAGAAATAGGAAGGCACATGAAGGGGACTCTGCTGCAATCCCTATTCTGCATAAATTCTTTTTAAAAACATATTGGGCCTGTTCTGCACTAAAAGCAGCAGATTTTTTATTTTTTTAAAAAAATAAAATGATAGTGAAGTCAATTTGTACATTGCAAACAGTAGAAAGTAAAAAGAATGTGACCATGCCCCTTTAATTTAAAAAAATAAATAAATCCCTGGCAGACGGCATCTCTCAGGGGAATGGTAATGGGATAAAGGGCCTTTCACCTCGAGGTCACGAATCTAAATCTGGCCAGAGTGTGGAGAGACTGAAAGTCATTACCACCCGATGGCTGTTCAGTAGCCTATGAAAAAAGAGCCATTGTTCTCTCAGTCTAGCGTCTGACAGCCAGGTGTCCACTTTCAGAGGTTTGCACCCTTGTTGGTGGGATTAGCAGAGAGGCCAAGAACTGAATGAGCTTGTAGATCTGACCGAGTTCACACCTCCAAGTTCCTCCTCCAAAACAGTGCTCAGACACATTTGTCCAAGAGAACACAGAAGGAAGCTTGAATTCTCATTCCCTATTTTGCAAAACAAAGATCTTAGGTACATTTCATGGTTCATTAACAAAGGAATAAATAAAATAGTATACAATCTGGTCTCAAAAGAACACCATTAATAAAAATCCCCTTACCTCCAAACAGCTAGAAAGCGTGTGCGAGAGAGTGTATACTCTTGACACAAATAGCTGTTTCCCCATAGGTCAACAACTGTTTCCTTTTGGTCAAGTTGCTCTAAACAAGCCAGGCTGAAAGTTGCTTTGAACATTGACCCAGAGGATGAGCCATATGCGGGTTAACTGGATTACACACAAGGTATTCTGTGACCAAATCTGTTCACACACTTTAAAAAACAAACATGGTAAACAAGAACATTTGTCTCCCCCCTCCGCCCCCTTTCTTGTGTGTATACATCCTAAGCAGACAGCTTGTAGGGACTACTGAACTAAATCAAATAAGCAAAACAAAAAAAGATACTATGTCTTTTAACTCAAAAGTAAACACAACTTTGAACAGCTTGTGAGTAAATGTGCATAGGTGTAGTATGATCTGTTTAGTACTGATGCAAATCCTAATCACCTCAATGGGACTTTAACTGACACCAAGTGCTAACACTAGCGCTAACCAGACATAGGATCATACCCATAAGTTAACAAACATGCAACCACGTATTTATTGCTGCTGTTCACCACTCCTTGCAATTGACTTTTACACCCACTCATCTTAATCCCGTCTTAATTTAGGATGGTTTCCACATGGTAGCACTTTCTGGAGGCAATGTAAGTCCTATTTGGCCAGTCATTTGGCAGGTCAGGATAGGGTCGGAGTCTGACTCAGTATGGCAGACACTATATTCTTATGGTCTTACGTTATTGCCCTGTAACTGAATCTAAACAACTGCGGGGGGGTGGGTTTGCAGAGTATTAAATTGTATAGAATAAATTTTCAAAAGTGCCCAACGACTCAGGAACCTATCCTATTTCCAAACATGACTTAGGAACTTAAGTTCTTTTAAAATTTCACACACTGAGTGTGATCTTTCACCTGGTTCCTCAAATGCCAACATGAATCTCATTGAAGTGGCTGGCATTCACACTGGCAGGAGGAGCTCGGGAAAGCAAGTCAAGGACAGATCATGCTGATAGACATAGGGTGAAAATAAACGAGACATTAGCCCAAGGTAGCCTGGGAGCCACTTGCGTGTGTGGAAGAATGCCGCCAGATGTTCGCCCACTATGGTCTCAGGGCAGGCGGCTGGCTGCTACAGCTGTGGGCCAGTGGCGGTCAGTGACGCAGCCCAGGTGAAGGCCTGGCCACCCGGGCTAACCGTCTCCCTCCCGTCTACACAGCCCCCACCTAGGCCCACCATGAGGCGAGGTTGGAGGATCAGGCCCAAGCAGCTTATGGGGAGGGTCGGCAGAGCACTCCCAATCAGCCCTTTGCGCCACCCCCGTCAGCGGTTCTGTGGCAGCTCTTCCTAGGGCCTGATCCTGCTGCACAGTAGGAGTTTGGCTGTCCTGTCCCATATGGATGACTCTGTGGCCAACCCATGCCACGGAGGAACCTGTGACAGTAGCCCCCATGCCCCGATTACTGGGGTGTGGGGCTGCTCATGCGAACTGCCCTCCCCGCCAATCCAAGGAGTGGCAACTGCGGTGACCCTCCCTCAGAGTGACTTGGGGAGCCGGCTCGGCACCGACCTGTTTGTTTTTACCCCATGCTTGTAAATTGCTTTTGAAATGTGGTCCTAAGTCACTTCCACACTTTTGAAAATATTCCTTGCAATGGATTGTGTCACATTAAATAGCATCTGGTTCCTGGCCTGCACTCAGAAATATCTTGATAATCTTAGGGCCAGGGGCCTGATTCTAAACCCATGTGTACCCAGGTTACGCCTGATACACACACACACATTACACACTGTGTGCGCACGTTACACAGAGGTTGCACGCACACGGAGTACACAACCTTGCACTCAGCATGCAGGATTTCAGTTGGGCTGTAAGACAATCTCCCCCCGCCCCAAACTCTCCTCTGTAAAAATATATTTTGAAAATCCTTTAGAATAAATAATATCCATGTTTTGTTTCATTGTTCCCAGTTTGGTAAAGGTTTGCTCTCAGGGCTGCCAACTTGAAAATGTTTCTTATGTTTTACGCGCAGCAGTGCAAGGCAACAGTTTTCAATTACTGCCAGCCAGCCGTGTTTATTATTATTTCTTAAAACCAGCAGGTTAAAAACAGCAATCCTTACAATCAGTCAGAAGCATAGCTAGGTTGGAACAGGACCCGGTGCAGAAGATGGAATTGGTCTCCCTGCAATCCCTCCCAGCAGCAAAAAAATGCAGTTGCACCGGGAAACATGCCCCGCCCCTCAAATGTGTGGACTCTGGTTCATCGGCACCACCTGTCCCTGTTAGAACTCTGCCCTTGAAACTGTTAGCATAAGCCTGTTGGCTCTTGTCCTTTGTGTCACGTGGCACAGCAGTTGGTATTTTTCATTCACTTCTCTGCGTGTGCAGCGTGTTGGCTGCTAGCAGGAGTAAGCTACGGAGTGGTGCTTGTTAACCATTTAACTATTTTTGAAAGAGCATAGAAGAAAAATATTGGCATAGGGTGTTAACAAATGCGATGGCAGCCTGCTTAGGCTGACTTGGGCCTGCAGGCCACCGTCATGTTAATCGGCTGGTGGCCACCAGATGTTTACCTCCAATTTCTCCCAGGCGTGGTAGTGGCTAGCCCGGGTTGTGATCCCGGGGAGTTCCAGGATCATAGCCCGGTCCATCGCTTGCCGAGTGGGCTACAGTGATATATATCCAATCGTGGTCTGGATTGGGGTCGCCATGGCTGCTCGTCATGGTAGGGGGACAGGGCATTGGGCACAGTGTGGGGGTGGCCAACCATACATTTGTGCAGCTCCCCCCCCC
>QEPC01002602.1:129955-141311 GCA_003113815.1 Sphenodon punctatus | reverse complement strand
AAATCACATGGAGCTTGGTGGGTGGGTGAAAACAATGTAAAGATACAGCAGGGAAAGTTTTGGCTTAGGTGCTTGGATGAACTTCTCAGTTTTACAAGAGATCATGTTACAGGCATTTGTTTTTATTCAGTGTTTTAGGAAGTAAAACAACTATTTCAGCAAAATTAAGCAGCTGATATATACAGGACATTTTTTGTCTCACCCCTATCAATTTTACAAATGCCAGCTAATACCCAGTGAAGACTATAGATTAATTTTAGAAATATGAAATGGGTCTCTCCAGTACCAGTAAGTTAACCAAAACTTTAATTCAAAACTAAACTCTGGGGGAAGGGAACAGAGTTGAGGGCACGAACTCAAGGACAGGGATAGATTGTGGCACAAACCCATGATCAAGACTCTCCCACTTCCTGCCCTTAACCACCACGACCGACAACTTCTATCTGGCTAGTGGAAATTGTACAAATTTCCAAAGTAGCCTAAGGGAGGGGGAAGGTTCCCGAAACCTGCTCTAAAAACAGAATCTGGGCAAAGCCTCTAACACACCTATCTCCCTTAAGCTCTCTAAGAACCTACCGGACACAGGACACAATCTTCCACTATTAATATCAGTGGGAGGTGAGCCAGTGATGTCAACATACCTCCCACTGTTACCAGCAGCCAGAGAGAGACAAGCCCTACCCCCCCTTGGGCAATAAGCTCCACCCTCCTATGCGCATTACATGCACACGCATCTCTCAACATTCCAAACACATAGAGAGACACAGAAGCTCTCTTGCTTTTCATTCTACTAGGTGCCTAAGGAATCAGGTCTTTTTGTCTCTCTCTCTCCTGAAAGAGAGATTTTTGACCCCCTGAAAGATGAACAGTTGGATTCAGCATTCAAAGAAGGACTGCCCCTCCTAAGTAGGGCCTGTTGGGGGTATGCTTCAATGCAGGAGGAATTACAACTGCAACAGCGTGGTGGTGAATTGTGTCAGAATTAGAGCCCCTGAAGTATTCAGCCATGCAGAGAACTAGCAAACAACAGTTTATTCACATACGGTTCTTCATGGTATGGTATATACACAATCAGGCTATCTGCGCCAGGTATACATTCCCTCCAGCCCCTGGGCTATCCAACCCCAGTCTACTCAGATTATAGTCCAGCAACAGGCAAACAACAAAACAGTCTTTACTTGCTCTCCGTGACAGCCTCTGAATCTCCTCTCTGTTAAGAGCAGTGATGGACATCCCTCCACACCCAGAAAACTTCCCTTCCCCAGAACCAGCAAGCACGCAAACAAAGCTCCTTCTTTTCCAGCATCCAAAGACAGACTGAAGGTGAGCTCCCTCAGGTGTCTTATATAGCTGGGTGTCCAGCTACTTCCACTTCCTGTGTGGTGCCCTCAGTCACTCTTAAAGGGCCAGCAGCCCTCTCAGGCTGCACTCTGTTACAGCACTCACAGAAGATGTCCAGCTCTGTTGTTTTAGTTCAGCTCAATAAAACATAAAGGCTGTAGGCTATGGGCAGGCAACATTTACATGCAGGTTTTGCACACTCCCAAAGGTGAAGGGTGTTTGTATCGTTGTTCTGGTTTGTTCTTCTGTCCAAGTGTTTTTAGACAAACACCTCCCTGCCCCATCACCCACCCACCACGTATGTTGCAGGGCCACATTGGTGCCCTGTGCAGCCCTGCAACATGCATGATGGGTGGATGATTGATGGTAATGGGTGCGGAGGCAATTGTCTAAAAACACCCTCCATGAAACACATCCCAGAGTGTAAAGCATTGTAACTAGCCCTAATTCACTGGGAGGCAGTGGAGGTGAGTGTATGGTTACCACCTCTCAGGGTTTGAAAGTCTCAGGGTTTTCGATCATCATCTGTGGGCTCAGGGTTAAGCCAATAATTCTCAGGGCCAGTCAACTATCACCTTATATTTTACCTGCCTTTGCGTGCACTGGAGAAGGGAGAGGGAGCAATGCAGCATTATTCAGACCTAGCTGGCCAGGAGAAGTTCCTACTTTTGTTGCAGTGAGAGAAGAGCCCCTTGCCTGGGGAACCTCTCTGCTCAAGGGCTATGGGGCTGCCTGTCCATCTACCCTTGCATCCCATCCCTCTTCATTCACACCCGAAGCCATGTATCTTGCACCTACCTCCTGACCCTATCTCTTTTATTAGCCAAACAGAAATGTCCCTTTAGGTTTGCATAAATTTAAGTGATTTAAATGTATGCATATTTATGCAAACTAGCCTGCGTTTCTTTCCCAGCACCGGTGGCAGCCCTAAAACAGGGACATCATTTCCTAGACAATAACACAATAATGTAAGGCCTGAGCCAAGTTGTGCAACTGGGGTGGGGGTGGAAAGGCAAGGTTCACCCTCATCCCTGACTTTATGGAACCCCATTCCTTGATCCCCCAGAAGCATTAGGAGACGGGTATTCTGAGGTGCTAGTGTGTTTGCATATAAAAAGATTGACAGAGCAGGGGAGAAAGGGCTGCATTTTGTTTTAGCACAGACTAATTCAAATACAGGCTGAGTACAGCTCCTGCCAAAAGAAAAGAGTACAAGTCCCAAGAAGAATTACATAATTTCCTTGTGTCTTCCCTCAGGGCAAGGGATTGGAGAGAATGAGTCAGTCTGAAGAAACGAATCAAAAGCAGCCAAGCTTTACTGATTCTTCTCTTCTCTTACCTTATAGAGCAAAGCAGACACTAGAAGTTCCCTAACAGAAAAGTCAGACAATTTGCTAAAAAAATTTGTAACGTGAGAAGTATGCATATAAATAACATGGCTTTAGCATTAGTATTAGAGAGACAGCCAGCTGGAAAATGTGAGCAATCCAGGAGGCAGCACAGTCTTCTGGGCTATGCACGGGCCACAGGACCAAGGAGGCTGGAATTTTAACCTCATTGATATACTATGTGGCCATAAGGAAAAGGTTTAGGTTGAGACTTTCCAAAGCTGCTTAGGGGATAGAGATACCTAATGCCCATTAGTTTTAATGGGAATGAAAGCATCCAGATCTCCGGAACAGGTTTGCAAATCTGGGACTGTAGCCAGTCTGTATTTTGACTTTTCCAAGTGGAATAGGGGGTGGGGGATAAGTAAAACTGCACTTGTCCAGATTTGTCCATATTCCAGACGTATCTGTGTCTGCCATGCATTTACCAAGAGGCACAAAACACGTCTGTTCAGCACTGATCAGCCTCTCGGCGCTAGACACATTGATCAACGCTGATAGCTGATCTGTGCTGAGAAGTTATAAGCCCTCGGGTGCCTGATCACCTCTCTAATACAGAAATATAAGCATGTCTCCTGAAGCATCTGGCTCTATGAAGTACTACTGTAATAGGTGCCTACCTCGCTGGGATGCAGGGTGGGTAAATTACTCACTGTCTGAGGTGTGCTTTTGAGTCCTACGGCCAATGGGTGAAAACAGACACAACAGCAGCCCACGGTGGCTCACTTTGACCCACTTTGCACTGGACATCACCGGTATGTTTGTGCAGGTGCTGTTCAGTATTTGCCTCTCACCCCCAGAGTATTTCCAGGTCACAGTCCGGGCTAAGGTCCGCCTAATTGGGTCAAAGCAGGCCAGAGCAGGCTTTCATGTCTACTGTGACCTGGCAGACATGGCCCAAATTGGGTCGACTATGGCTGCCTGTCATGACAGGGGGTGGGGTGAGGCACAGCCAGCTAGCCACACGTTCATGCATCTCCCCACCCTCCCCGGCAGCCCAGCTGAAGGCACATTTATTCTGAGGCCTGACCAGTCCAGATCCACCGGGGCTGACCTGAGGCCTGACCAGTCCACCGGGGCTTCCCAGTCCAAGTTGTGCTGCCGCCATGCAGCCATCATGTCCGTTTCCACCCAATATCTTCCCACCTGCCTGTCCCAGCAGCTGAACAACAGCCCACCAGTTTGTCATGCAAGGTGAACACATAATAATCTCATTCAGCAATCGCATAATCAGTAAGATGCTCTGAATTTTAAAAAATGACTTCCTGACAATTTAGACTGGTAGCTTTTCCACCAGGTCCAAGGCCATGGCAAATCAAACCCTATGTCAGGTGTTCCACTGGTGTGAAATAGGAGCTGAAACAGGTGGTTATTCACTGGCATTAGAAACATTTTGGGGTAGCCCTTCATGTAGTGAAACAATATCCACAGCCAAAAAGGGTACACATCCAGTTTTGGGGATATCCCATTTTGGCATTTTCTCAGGTTTCCAGTTTTTCGTTTTGGTTATTTCAGTAGCATCATTTTTGGCAATAGCGCATGGGCAAGAGTGGAAATATTTCTGAAGTGACGTAGCTGAAATACCAAAATGACCAAAATAGTCAAATGAGGGTGGGAGCGGGAGAGATTGCGAGATTGCAAGAGCACAGAGATATCGATTACCACCCAAACCACCATTTATGCTTCAGACTGTACATTCATTCAACAAGTTTATCCATTTATTTATTTATTTTTCAGGTACTCATTTCAGCTGTAGTGTGAGTCAACCATAGTCTGAATCAACAACAGTTTTTTAAAGTGAGTGGAACTACACAACAAATCCACACCATCAGGCAGCAGGGGTAGAGTAAACAACAGGGAATGGATTGCCCCATTGTGACCTGTTGGATACCTCTTCCAAGCAGCCAAGATTGGCCAATGTCAGAGACAGGTGGTGGGCTTGATGGATCACTGATCTGACCCAGTGTGGCACTACTTATGTTCTTATGGGCTCTTGCAAGAGGAACTTTTCTATGGCAGAAATAGGGAAAGATTTAAGGAACTGCCATCCCAGGAAAGGTAAACTACTTGCCATTTTGGAGCAGGGGGAAAGATGTCAGGGCAGAGGACAGGAACTGCGAGTAGGACCTCTTTTCATTCAGAGTAGACCCTAATGTTGACCCGCTTTGGAAAAGGAAATGGCTCCCTGTCTTTTCCCCCAAAGTTGTGGATACAGCACAGAGAGTGAGCACATAGCGGGGAGAGCTTCAGAAGAGAGCCACAGGCGGGTGTACAGCAAGGCCGTGGTTGGCCTGGGTTCAGGTCCGAATTATGAGCCCCCTAAGAGCAAGGGGATGGGTCACTTGGGTGGAAGGCAGGGCTTATCTTCAAACTGGCATTACTGTAGAACACTCCACCCAGGCCCGCTCTGGAAACTCCCTTCCTTCCTGGTGAGACCCTTTGCAAATTTTCAGAATGAGGGTGGGGCAGGGCTGGAGTGCTGACCCCACTCCCTGTCCCACCAACTCTGAAAATTTGCTAGCAGCGTTCAGGTCACTTGTAAAGGGTCCCCTGAGAATAAAGGTTCAACCGAGCCACCTCATTAAACACCACTGGTCACAAGCTCTCTTGTCATAATGTGCATAATAGGGGAAGGAAAAGTCCTGCATTCCTTGATGTTTTTAAACATAAACTAATTCATAGGAAGGGCACACAGCAGCAAGTAGAGCCCCAAGGCAGAGCCAGAGGGGCCCTCTTGTCAAGGTGTGTAAAATGGGCTGGATAATTGCTGTACTTGACAACCACCCTCCGCTGCTGGACTAAGCTCTGTCTGCACAACAGCTAGAAACTTCCTCACGGCACAAATTCAAATCAGCAGAATTAACACCTATCTGGAGGAAGAGATTTCAGCACCTTAGATGGCTTTCTTTTTTTTTTAATCCTTTAGTTACCGAGAGAGAGAGAGAGAGAGCACTTCTAAAATTTACTGCTAATTATTTATGTACCTTGCCAGACAGTCAGGAAAGGGAAGTTGGCAGCTTCAGCAGCCAAGAGATCTGCAAGTTCCAGGAACCACTGCAGATCATTTCCAACAGGGCAGCATCATTTGTAATTGCATAACAAACATAAACTTGTCATCAATTTTTCTCCCTGAATCATTCCAGCTGAATGGGTGCCCAGCATGGCATCTCTTGCCCTTAGAGCCAAGGCAAGCAACACTCACATTTGCACATGAGGCACAGGATGGAGTTTGGCTTATGAAGTCTGTTTATTTATTTGTTTGTTTGTTTTATTTGAAAAAATTTATACCCCGCACCTCCTGCCAGGCAGCCCTGACCCTATTTGGGTAAGATGTGTTGGACCATTGGGATGTCAGACACAACTCGGTGCTGTAATGGCCTTTGAAGGAATAACGTTGGCACTATAGCCAATGCCAGAACAAAGGAGAGTCAACCCCCCTGTGGTCCCTCTATAGCTAGCTCACAGGTTTGCTTGAGGGGAGTGGCTGGAGGATTGTTCTCCCCAGTGGTTTTAAATGAGATGCTACCCCTCCTGGCCATCCGGGAGCCACTTATCCGACCACCACCATCTGAAGATGGTGCAGGGGGATGCGCGTTCCTGTGAGCTAACCAGTACTCAACTCATGGCCACTCACAGTGCACATCTGGAGTTCACCATGCAGGGCAAGCCAAAAAAAGTGTGAGGCAACGGGAGCCCGCACATCCTCTGCCCATGCGGCAGCCACTCACACCAGCAGACTGGTCCGCCTCTCAGAGACACTGAGGATGGAGGATACGGCCTTTGCAAGTCACAGGAACTGGCCACAAGCACTAGGGAGCCCAGGTTCCCGCCGAGACATGACAATTTCAAATGCCAGGCAAGCCCGTTTCCCCCTTCCCTTATAGTCCATGGCAAGGGGAGTGCGCAGAAACTGTTGCAGTCGCCACCCTGGGAGCCACCCATTGAAATCCCTCCCCATGCGCTCCACCTGAAGACACAGATACCCCCCTCTCCCCAAGCCTTGCTCCTTTAAAAACACCCCTAGTATCCAAACAATACTCAAACCTGGGGAAAACTAAACCCTGTGGTAAATTACCACAAACTAGCTCAAGGGGATCTTTGGGTGGCAGCCA
The DNA here is from genome assembly GCA_003113815.1 of Sphenodon punctatus. NCBI lineage: Eukaryota > Metazoa > Chordata > Lepidosauria > Sphenodontia > Sphenodontidae > Sphenodon > Sphenodon punctatus. The sequence continues at coordinate 134,470 of QEPC01002602.1, read as the reverse complement.
CAAGCTTTACCACTATGGGTGGGACTATCGGTATGGGGTTAATCTGATCATACCAATAATGGTCGGTATCTGATTCATCCCGATAATAGCGATAATTGTCAGTATCAATATATCCGATTTTTAACATTGCTGGTTTTATCAGATTTTAAACACTGCCCATTGAAGTCAATGGCCACAGTGTTAAAGATCTGAGAAAATCGGCAATGTTAAAAATCCGATATTCCGATACCAATAAATCTGATATCGGAAGATCCAATACTGATAAATCCGATATCTGATAATCCACCTGGAGTCCCATCCCTATTGACAACACACTACCACATTCTGTTTATGTGACTGCTGTGGATTTCATGTAGGATAGAAGATTTTTCCTTGGAGGTGGGATGTTATTATTTTGTATGGACAGGCACTAAGTACGTCAGCTGCTTCAACTAGCTTCTTTAGTTCACCATTTCTCTCACACACAACCAAGAAAAAGAAAAGGAGTTATAACCAACTGCTTATTTAAGAAGTAATCCTGGCTTCTTCTTCTCAAACTTTTTGGATCGGTGGATACAAACATCAGAGCGATCTGGAAAATATGAAAGGAACTTGGCTGGGGAACAGAAGCGAAGCTGGTATGCAATAATGGCAAAAGCAGAAGTAGAGGCTAATATCAATGCACTACAACTAAATGCTTCTTTGTCCTGCTTAAAGAAATACAGAGAAGCACTCAAAGTGCAGCAATAACTAACCAGTGTTCCAGTCTAGCTCAAACAAGGACAGAAGGGAATGTTTCTAGGGCTAGAGCTTGTGTTCAGACAAAATCCTAGAAATGGAAAAAACAATCTACTTCAATTCATCGTGATACTGCAGTCCACAAACATGGTTTCCACACAAGATGCACAATACTGAGATCCAGCCGCAAAGCTTTATCATTCTAGACAGAATGAAGGAAAAATAGAGGTTACAGTTTATGGGCTCATAATTAATGCTGGGTGAATATTGATCAATAAAGAATGGATACTGAGCTTTAGTGTATATAGAAAACCATGATCTTGTAGTAGAGCAAGAGAGAGCTTTGACTGCATATGAATGCCAGACATAGCCATTATAAAGTGGCACCACACACACAGTAATTCACCACAGCTTTGCAACGTGTACACTTATCCAGTCTGGTAAATCCACTGAAGAGGTTCCTCAGGTCTGGATTTACCACATGGTTAGAAGTGTTCACTCATTTTAGTTAAGCTACTTTCAAAACTTCCCAATTATCATAAAAAAGCTGAAAAATTAACATGAGATAATTTACATGAAGTTTATTTCGCAACATGTGAAAAATCCACAGAAAGCCAGAGCATGGGAGCCTTTTTCGTGGGCTACAGCGGATTTTCCTTGTGGGATAAGTGCTGACATATCACACAGTAAAAATATATTGGTGCAAGATGCTTTCACACATTCATACTTGTGATGTCTGTAATGACCAGGGATGCCAGCTGTTATGTTGTATACTCTTCAGGAATTGCTTCACGGTGGAAAACTGAAATTCTGTATTAATTAAAGCATCTAGACCAGAAGTGGGGAAATTTTTCCTTCTCACAGGCTGCCACTTTGAAAGTTGGTACAAGCTCCATGGGCTCAATTAGAACTGCAGGCAGGAGCACTTAAGGCAGTGGTGTGCTCAGAATGGGAGAAGGAAGAGGAGCATCCACATCATGAATCTGTGCCATGGATACATCCCCTATCCTTGAGTGCATGGCTGCATCTCTGCTCCCATTCTTCCCCTGAAGTCACTCTTTCAGTACTTGAGGGCAAGGATTGGATCAACCACAGACCACACAACCTGTGAAACTGGAAAGGGGCCAAATAAAAACAGCTACATACTAGATTTCACACACACACATACACACACACACACCAGGTGTGGGCAAGATCCACAACTTTGTCTTAGATCCCTGGTCACTACATATCAATAGATCCCTGGTCACTACATATCAATATCAATTATATCAACCCTCTCAGTTGGTGTTCCTCAAGGCTCTGTTCTTGGCCCTCTCCTCTTCTCGATCTTTCCTCATCCTTAGGCAAACACATTGCCTCCCATGGCTTCCAATACCACCTCTATGCTGATGACACTCAACTCTCTCTCTCTACTCCTTCTCTCTCTCCCTCTGTTCAAGCTCATCTCATCAACTGTCTCTCTGACATCTCTACCTGGATGTCTCAACGTCAACTCAAACTCAACATGGCTAAAACTGAACTCCTTATCTTCCCCCCTCATCCTTCCTCTCCTTCCTCACTGTCAATAACTATTGATGGAGTCACCATCCTGCCTGTCCCCCAAGCCCGTAGCCTAGGCTTCATCTTTGACTCACCCCTTTCTTTTAAACCCTACATTGACTCTGTTGCTAAATCCTGTCGCTTCTCCCTCCATAACATTGCTAAGATTCGCCCTTTTCTCTCTGTCTCGTCTGCCAAAACTCTTGTTCATGCTCTGGTCATCTCTCGCCTCGATTACTGTAACCTCCTTCTCACTGGCCTTCCCCGGTCTCACCTTTCTCCCCTCATCTCTGTCCAAAACTCTGCTGCCAGGGTCATCTACCTCGCCAGTCGCTTCGACCATGTGCAGCCCCTCCTCTCTTCGCTTCACTGGCTTCCCCTTCCTGAACGAATCCTGCACAAGCTCCTAGTCTTCACCTATAAAGCTCTTCACAACCTTGCTCCCCCCTACCTCTCTGCACTTATCGCCCTCCATACTCCAGCCCGTGCACTTCGCTCCTCCTCTGTCCCTTCTCTCACCCTTCCACGCCTTCCCTGCTCCCCTAAGCGCCTTCGTCCCTTCTCACTTGCTGCCCCCCATGCCTGGAACTCCCTCCCTGTCCACATCCGCCTTGCCCCCTCCCTTCATACCTTCAAATCTCTCCTTAAAACTCACCTCTTTCGCTCTGCTCTGTCTGACTCTTTATCCTGCTGAGCCACTATTCCTATACCTACGATCGGTTTACCCTTATCCTTGCAACATGGACCTGCCTGCTGTCATTCTCATCGTAACCAAGCCAAGTACGTGCACCTGAGACCTCGCATCTTCATGAATGTTAGACCCATTGTCTCTCTCTCTGTTCCCCTTCCTATGTCTCTCCCCCAGCTCCTGTCTCTCAGATTGTCAGCCCTAGAGTCAGGGACCGTGTCTATTTTATTACTTTGTAAAGTGCCAGGTACACTGCTGGTGCTATATAAATGTTTGTTAATAATAATAATAATAATAGATTCTGTAGTTAAACTACCAGGATAACACTGTAAGGACTATCAGCCCTCTGATTCAGAGCATAAGCTGCTCATCTACTAAGCGGGGCTGGGTAACAGCTCTCAGTATTAGATTGTTCCGAGTAAGGAGAACTCTACGGGAATTTATACCTTCAAAGACTCTGGCTGTGGCAGAATATTAGAGCAGATGCACAAGGTACTATGGTACTACAGTGTACTAATTAATCTTATGAAAACGTCCATAAGTAAATAGCATTCACTTAAATCAGTTTCTTCTAGTACTGCAGTTGCTCTGCAAAATGTTTTTGTGCCTCTGCAATTTTAGTAATCACAACACACAACTGTCTCAATCAGCAGTTGGGGAACCCCTGACCTATGGATGGTTTTTTGTTGGTCCCTTTCCAGTTCCTGGATCTGGCCCATAGATCCATTCTATTCCCTCAAGACTAAAGGAGTGCGCTGAGGGAGGGAGTGGAGAGGAAGGCATGCACGTGAGGATAAGGGATGAATTCATGACACAAATCCATAACCTGGGTCCAACCCTTCCTGTCCTCATCTATTTGGTGCTACTTCAAAAGTTAGGACAGGAAACTCATATGTAAACGTCAATATATAATAATTCAGGATATATAAAAGCTACCTTTTTGGATGGTGTTTTGTTTGGGTTTACAATACAGCTGAAACACAGACCTGTAAAGCCAGGTATACACGCCAAAATTCTGGTACCCGAATTGACTTTAAAATATCGGGTACCAATTTGGCTACTCAATGTCCCAGAATGTTGACTTCCAGTCCTGGAATGTCAACTTCTAGTACTATTTTTTCCCCCAGGTTTTCTGTCCTGATTTACCTATCAGTAACCAGAAAACTGAAAAATGATACTGGAAATGGCTGGTTTTTAAGATATCTGGGTATCCATTCGGTGACTAGTCAAGTCAAGTTTATTTGTAGCGTAGCCATAGGCCATTGCTTAAACGAAACACATACAATACAAAGAAAACAAATTACTAAGCCAAGGCCAAAACCCAAGGGCATCCACCTCTGGCCTTACATTATAACAGTCCTATAACCATGTTAAAACATTACAGGCATTCTAAAATTACTATATTCAGTTAACTGCAGGAACCGCAGAGCCACACACAGTGCGTCTACAAGAATAATCCGCAGCCAACAACTCGTCCAAAATTGAAGCCCCTCTACTAGGAAAACCCACCTTTGATCTGGCCACCCCACGATTATTCAGACCTGGACTCGGAACTATTGGGCACAAGA
>QEPC01002602.1:100791-129111 GCA_003113815.1 Sphenodon punctatus | reverse complement strand
TGAACTCACGGAGCTTGCAGCGAGGCGTGGCACCTGGGGGAATCTCAATTGAAGCAGGTACAGGGTCCCGATATCACCCCCCCAGTCAGAAGTCAGCAGCGCTGGCCAGCCAAATCGGGGAACCGTGGGCGGGAGAGTTCAGCGCTGCCAGTCGGCACAGAAAGCTTTTAAAGGTCCCGGGTAGGTTAGCTCCACCCAGCAGACAGCTGGGTCCAATGAACTCACGGAGCTTGCAGCGAGGCGTGGCACCTGGGGGAATCCCAATTGAAGCAGGTACAGGGTCCCGATATCACCCCCCCAGTCAGAAGTCAGCAGCGCTGGCCAACCAAATCGGGGAACCGTGGGTGGGAGAGTTCCCATTCGGTGACTAGGTAGCCCACTGAATACCTGAGATGGAACTCAAAAATTATGGTATTACCCGCGAGTAGGAAATGAGCTACTCATTCCAGCTCTAGATATGTAGAACTACAGGTAGGAAATGCAGCTGGATACATTGCTGGCTTTTATTTAATTCAATTTATAGCCTGCTCTTCCCCTAAGACTAAGAGCAGATAGTAAAACATACATGATAAAACATACATAAAACCAATTAAAAAACCAGCCTACATAAAATATAACAAATCTCCATTTAAAACAGCATCCCAGACCCTATCCCCGCCGGCCAAACACATAGGTCTTACGTTGCCTCCAGGAAATGCTTAGGCATTGGAGAACCCCCAGGGGAAGATTTGTGCTCTTCTGGCTGAAGAACACACACACACACACACCCCGTGACTGGAAACTAAGAGATATTTCTTCTTTTGTATAACCAGGATCTCTCCTTAATTATCTCCCAGCCATGGTTCAAAGGGTCCTAAACTGTGGGATGGGACAGCACTCTCTGTGAATGGGGTTACGTTACGATGATCCCACCTGATATATACCATACTGATGCTGCTGTCTGGGGTCGCGAGATTCTATTTCAATCTCAAAATGGCGTCATGCAGGCAAAAGGTTTGAGAAATGTTTGACACACGCGTACTGACAAAATGGTAACCCGGTTGCTACTATTTCCTGAAAGCACCAGTTGCTTGTTAATACTACCCACTGTGGGAAATTCTATATTTCGTTGTTGTTGTTAATTTCATAAATTAGAGCCCATCGCCTCAATAAACACACTACCAACCTCTAATTGAAAAATAAAACTTGTGGTGGGGGGTGTCATGGTGCTGCTCAAACTTCCTGTGCTTATATGGCTGAACAATATGGAATTGGGTAGAGAAAGAAAGAGCTTCCCTACAGACTTGAGATTTTTCTTTTCCCCCTGAGAATACTGTACACGGTTGTCGACGCACCCCAGAAGAAGACAAGGACACAGTTTATGGGATAGAACGGCCGCACTCTTTATTGGTTAATTATAAACCCAAAAGGGGGAAGGGGTTGACCTCTCCACTTCCCCCTTTGAACTGGGGTCCTACTTCTTTCTTAACTGTTTGTCAACAACCAGGAGGTTCCCTGGCTAAGGCAGGCAATTGTTCCCTGTCACCTCTCTTACTGCTCCAGACGTTCTCGAGTTAAGCCCGAGTGGAATCCTCCTGTGTCCTAACTTCCCAAACATTAACTTACCCCTGCCGTGATCCCCGGGTTTCCCCGAGCCACAGTGGGTTGTTCGTGCTGACACCCCCTTTTGAGGGCTGAAACAAGGGTGAGAGCACCGTTACCCACTGCTTGGCACATTGTCCCCCCAGCGGGTTGGGCCGTTCGCCTCTCGCCCCTGGAATGGCCAATACACTGGGCCACACTGTGCAGCTATGTATGACCTGTCTCTTATACACATCTAGATGTGTATAAGAGACAGCCTATGCTCCCTTTTGAGGCCTGAAACAAGGGTGAGAACACCGTTACCCACTGCTTGGCACATTGTCCCCCCAGCGGGTTGGGCCGTTCGCCTCTCGCCCCTGGAATGGCCAATACACTGGGCCACACTGTGCAGCTATGTATGACCGTATCCAACTCTTAAGGAGATGTTTCTGTTCAGTCTATGTTCTGTCAACCTTTTTTAACCTCCCCTAGCTCAGCCCACTGCCAAACAGTGCAACAATTGCAGGCCTAACCACCAACTAAATTCCGTGTCGTCCCTCAGCCGAATAAGCGAGCACTCCAGGAAAGGCAAAAAAAAAATATTGCTCCTTTTTTGCCAATCAGGCTTAGGGAAAATTCCTTTCTGGTTCGAATTGGTGACCAGTATTAACTCGGAGTGCTGCCAAAGGGGTGCAGTTGGGTGGGTGCGCGTCTTCCCTGCTCCCCGCCACAACCAAACTGAGGTGGACATGCAGGGGGAACCTAAAATATTGCCCAGGAATCCAGCTTCTTGCGGGAGTTTCGGACACCCAACCTTGATTGCCGGGCAACCATTCCTCTCCCCCAACTCATAGAAGAGGCAGCCACCTCTGTCCTCCCTCCTTCCTCCTAAGGGGTGGGGGCAGCGCCAAACCCTCACCACGCCAAGCGCGGAGGGCGATTCTATAACCATCCAAAAATTAATCCACCAAGCTTAACGTGCGGGTCTGTCCTTTGATGCTGCATTTGCCTTTCTTGCCCTTTTCATTTCAAAATGTATATTTTTAGAACCTTTGATTCTTGGGTTCTCTGGAGTTCAAAAACAGGAAGCCCCTGTTTTTATGACACTTGGACAGGGAAAAAAAAAGTCTGTAGTTAAATAGTTACTATTTTGCAATTACAATCCTTTTGTGAAATGGACTCTGACAGTTTTTAAAAATAGCTTCCTGCCATAGCAGGAAACATCCTGTTTTTCAGATCACACTCTTTGCTGCCTGATATTAATGAGCTTTCTTCAGAAAGCTTAGCAGTTGTGCAATGGTGACATTCTAGTACAAATTCAGCCTTAGTTGCACCTGTACAACCCCATTGGCATCATCAGCAGGTATCAAATGTTCAAAGCCCTTACTGTTGGTATATGCAACATCTACAAGTTAATGCCTGCTGTATTAAGAACAGTAATTGACTATAGAGCCACCAAATGGCACTGCTAAGTTTATGTGTACATGGAAGGGAGATGGGGTTTTGCAGTTGAATTCCTTTGTGTAACCACTCCTTCTTCCCTTCTCTCTCATTGGCTCAGTCTCCATTTTGTCTTCATACTAGTTAGATGCAACTAAGGATCTGGGCCTGAGAAAGCTTAAGTAAAGTTCTGTTTTTAAACCTTCAGCTGCATTTGTCCTTACTGATTGCGAATCAGTTATTACTCTGCAACACTTACTCTGATGTAGTCTCCTTGAACTGCAACCTAACTTAGATCTACTAGCTCTCCTTTATTCACTATTTTGATACGTTCCTAGAATTCTAATAGATCAGCAAGACTATTTTTCCCTGCTGAAATCACGGCAGTCAGCCCCTATTGAGTGATGACTATCCAGGTGATGAGTATTTTATTTCTACCAATATATCAAGTAAAATAATGCAACTAACTGATCTCTGATTTCATGGGATTTCTCCTAACAGGGTTAAATTAAGTTTGGGTGACTAATTCAGCAAAAGCAATCACAAAAAACACTTTGAGGACAATCCTCCAGCCATGTCATCAAGGACAAAACTCCCATTGATTTTAATGGTGTAAGATTGTCCTGTTAAGACTGCTGTCCACAAACCGCTTTGGAATAAAGTGTGTGGATTTTGCCCCATTGCCCCAGAGGTAATTTGCCAGCCACTAAATGCCGGGTAGCGACACTGATTGCGTAACAGACAGTCCCCAAGAGATAATTTAACTCACAGGTAGGAGTGGACACACAAACTAACCTGGGTAGGGAATGTTTAATTTGAATAGGATGTGAGTTACCTGTGGCCATGTCTCTGGCAAAGCAAGGAACTAAGCCTTGGTCTCTTGTATCCTAGACTAGTGACCACATTACAGGGCCATCCTTCCTGACACACATGGTGACAATAAACATGACAAGGGTCCGCTATGGCCCACTTGGGTCAGAGACTCAACATCACATTGGTTTCCAGACTGCATGATGTGGGTCCACTGCTACCCCAGCCTGGGTAGGCAGCTGTCCCGGAACTGGTCCCTCAGATAATCCCAGGCCCATAGCCCAGGTCCAGGGCTGCTAGGCAGGCCAATGCGGCCCATAGCCCAGAGTCTGGGGGTGCTCCTCAACTCCCAGCTTTGCGTGGATGCTCAGGTGATGGTGAGGAGCGCCTTTTGTCAATTACACTTGACACGGACGGCTTCGGCCGTATATCTTGGACACCAACCTGGCCACTATCATCCATGCCTTCGTCACCTCAAGACTGGACTACTGCAACATGCTCTACATGAGGCTACCCTGGGTGACGGTTCGGAGACTGCAGCTGGTGCAGAATACAGCGGCCCATTTCTTCATGGGGACAAGGTGACGGGAGCATATAACACCGGTGCTCTGTTCTCTGCACTGGCTGCCTATAGTCTTCCAGGCCCAAATCAAGCTGCTGGTTTTGACCATAAATGGTCTAGGCCCCACTTACCTGTGGGCCCGCCTCACTCCATGGATTGGCCCCCGCGGTCTGCCGGAAGCACCCTTCTTGAGGTCCCCTGGGTGGCAACCATGGAGAGGGCGCTCTTGGTGGCCGCTCCAAGGTTGTGGAACTCCCTCCCTGTTGAGGCCCCAGATTTGCCCTTCTTCCGCTGACAGTACAAGACTTGGCTGTTCTGCCAAGCTTTCAGCAGGGGAGATGGGTAGTGGGAGGGGGGTTAAGACAGGTGGGATTTATCTTTTAGCTCCAGCAAGTGTTTTTATATTGTTGTGCTTTTATGTATTTTTATATTTATATGTTTTATTATATTTTGTGAGCTGCCCCAAGCTGCCTGAGGGAGGATGGGTGCGGAGTACAAATGTTAAAAATAAATAAATAGCGCATCTGTTTGCAAGCCCACCCCCACTGGGGATCGGTATTGGCTACCATGGCTGCTGGTCATGGCACGGTGTGGGGTGCACCAGGGACAGGGCCACCTGGCTCTGTGTTTGTTCTGTTCGCCCACACTACCGGGGGGTGGAGGAGTACTCACCAGTTGGACGCACATCAGTTCCGTGCCCCGACTTGACCCCCCAGGACTGTCTCCCCCACGCAGAGCAAATAGCCGGCGTGCCAGCTGCATGCCTTTTGTCACCCACAGAGCCAGTGTAGCCTAGTGGATAGGGTGTTGGACTTGGACCTGGGAAAAGAGGGTCCTTCCAATTCTGTCGTTGCTATGAGTTCACTGGGTGGCCTTGGGAAAGTCACTCTCTCTCAGTCTCAGATCCCATCTGTAAAATGGAAATAATAATGGCAAGCTAGATAAGGATGACAAAGCACTCTGAACACTGAAAGTCCTGGAGAAATGATAAGTACACAAGAAAGAAAATTGAGTCAGAGAGAGAAAAAAATGAGGACATCTAAACCCATGACAATGGAAGATTGTTCCTTCTATTTTGTCACTAGTTTTATTTCTCTGAGTATTCTAGAAGCAAATTACAATGGTTGTAAACAGATGGACAGCAGCCCTGGAGGTGCCCATGGATGCCCCTATAACACCCGGGTTTACCAGTCCATTTGAAGAGCGCTTGCCAGATGTGCAAGCTGGAATACGCTGAGGCACCTCTAGATAGCCCAGCACAGCGTGCGCCACAAGACCCCAGAGCAGGCTGAGCGGAGCAGGATGGCCAAACCTAGGGCAGAGGCAATGTGGCACTGCTGCCCATCTGTTGGAAGGGCCCACGCTGCACCTCTGGGCCCATCCATCCATTGCCGCATTCAGCACTACGGAGCTGCAGGCACCAGTCTAGAGCGTCAGGTGAGCGCCCTCAACTCTATGGGGGGACAACACCACGTGGGTGGGCCATGGCCCAGGGACACCGCCGGTACATCTGATGTGGTCCAAGGTGGAGCTGGTAACTGGTGGCCATTCAGCTCTGGGCTGCGATGGGATCCCCATCTGTTGGAAAACACCCAAAGTTTTGTTAGCACAAAGATCCTGCTAATCCTTTTAGGATTTTGAAATGCAAATTTTAGGGTGCTTTTAGACAAGTACCTCCCCAACCCACTACCCATTCACTCTCCACCCACTACACATTTTACAGGGCTGCAGTGGCACCCTATGGGTGCCCTGCAACTTGTATAATGGATGGGAGGTAAGTGGGTAGTGTGTGCGGAGGTGTTTGTCTAAAAGCACCCTAAAATTTGCATTGAGTATTCATTCAAATAAAAATAGCTAAGGATACAAATTGGTTCTTGTTCACGAGGCTATGCTACATTAAGATTGGCCCCAAGGTCACTCTGGTTGTATTTGTTCCAAGAAAAATAAACAGGGATAATTGAGAGACTAAAGCAGCTAAAACCAGAATTGAGAAGAAGAGAATAGCTTGAAGGGACCTAAAGTGGAAATGCTGTCAGAGGCTGCTGATGAAATTGCAACCACACTGTCTCAGAACAACAGGTAAACAAAGGCAATAAAGGTAGGCATGGCAGCAGATGCACTTTCAGAAGCATACCGGAAAAGAGGAGAAAAGAGAGGCTGTTAACAAAAGAAGACTGTTCACCAGCAACATGCCTCTAAGGCAGTGGTTTTCAAATGGGTGGGGGGACAGGTCCCTAGGGGGGAGCATAGAACAAGGTATTTGGGGGTGGGGGCATGAGAAGGACCTGAGCTGCAAGAAAAGATGCCGTTTTATGTAGGAGATGCCCAAAGAATGATGCCCAGCTTCCTTAAAAGGTAGGAAGAGGGGAAAATACACTGCAAGTCATTCAGATTTGGGGACTCCAGATGGACCATATTTCCCGTTCAGGTGCACCTACAGTTACAAAATTTGAAAGCCCTATTTATCTTTGGGCCTTCTGCTCCCCTACCAAAAGCAGAAGAAATCAGCTTGGGGGATCCAAAGTCCCAGGAGGGTGTGTGTGAGGTGGGACACACATTGTGATTGCATAAGCCTTCAACAGGGATGATGGCAAGAGGTACCGGGGGTGGGGTGGGGGGGCGTTGTGGATGCCCCCTCAAAAATATTTCCTGCCTACCCCTTCTGGCATCCTACCACCGGAGAAGTAGAATAGCTTCAGTCTACATGTACAAAACTCTTGCTCCCCCATCAGCTGCGTTTGTTCCCCCAAACTAATTATTCTAGTGTTGCCCCAATAGGAAATCAGTCTACAAAGAAAGCCAGACTAGCTATGATCAAACTGATAAAAAAGAATTCATCCAAGACATTTCAGAATTAAGAGAGAAAGTGCAATTCGCAACCGTAAAACACATGTTTCCATGTCACCTACAGGAAATTCCAGGAAACGCCTTCTCCCGCCAGCAATAGGAATTAATATTTACTTACTAAAGGTTATTACTGAGAAAGTGTCAAAATAGTTTCCCAAAAAGAAGACACTGTCTGATAAGCCACCAAGTCTAAACTTTACTCTGTACTGTCGGCTATTTGTGCTGTTTGAAGTGCTGGTTGTTATTAGAGCGAGGGAAACTATCGTAGTGAACGTTTTAGCCAACTCTCCACAAGCAAACTCTTCTCCATATTGTTCTATAGATTATTCAACACAAGTCTGCAAGAGTTCAGATAATCAAAAGCGGCCATTTGCTTAATGTTGACTAAGCTCCCTTGTATGTAGGTGGTGACTGCAGAAGGGTCTGTTTAGACACTCAAGAGAGATTGATGAATGGGTGCAAAGGGAGGAGGGGAGGGGTTAAGAAGAGTGAGGCTATGGGGGTGCCCTGCATTTTAATTTTGCCCTGGGCACTGCAAAGAGTAAAAGCCATTCTCATTCATTAATACTATATCAGCGCTGGGCTGAAGAAATGCAGCTTTTTAATAGAGCTGCAACCCGATTAGAAATTTTAGTTGATTAATCGATTCAGCCTTTTGTCGATTAATTAATCAATGTACATTTGCATACATTTACATAAATATACATAAATGTGCATAGATTCACCTAATTTGCGTGCTTTGAGTAAACTTGCCTTCTGCTGGAACACGTCCCCTTGAGCTATGGACTCAGAACTTTGGACTGTCAGAAGGTCCTTGCAGCTAACCGATTAATCAGGGGACAAATTTTAATTAGTTTTAGACAGATTCATCGATTAATCGGTTAATGGTTGCAGTCCTACATTTTAAACTTCTGTTGCTTTCACTTCAGAAATAGTTTTCAGGAGTGGTTTTAGAAGCAATCCTCACTTACTCATGCCCTAGAGTATCAGGAAGTATACTAGCTTTTTGTTGCCGCCCTAAGTGGTAGGCTCAGGCTCAGGCTACCTTGCATGGGAGGAGGATCCTGACCAGACTGCAAACCCAATGTCCCACTCCAGTTTTCTTGTGGTGCTACCTAGATGCCCTCCCTTGGTAGAAAACAGGAGGGGGCTGCCTGAAGTTGAGGGGGGTGAGGTCTGCCTAGTTATTCACATAGGTTAGAAGCCCCTAACCACAGTCCCACTCAGCCTTGACACTGGAAAAAAGTGACCACACCAATTTTTATCATGCATTAATACCATTTTTAAAAATAAAATAAAAATAAAAGCCTATCAAAATAGTGCCCACTGGTCCCATTCAGGACTGGGGCTCTCTTGTGCCAGGCCCAGCACAAGCATTTATGAAAACACTGTTCCTGTCTAACCTGCTTATACTCTCACTGAAATCAATGGATTGTGTGCACACAAGCACTTGTAGGATGGCCTCTTTACCACCAAATGGTGGCGACGGGAAAATTGTCGCGTCTTCTCTCCCCACCACACAAGAGCTTGAAAGAGATTCAGAGAGGGAGGGGCTGCTTCAGTGAGGCTGGTTAGGAAGCCTTTCTGTGGAGTGATGTGGTTGCAGGGCAACTGTTCCTATAACGCATGCGCAGGAGCGCATTGCGTGGGACAGGGAGGCCCGCCCCTTGTGGGGGGGTGAACCTCCTGGGCACGGAGAGTGAGCGCCATTATAAGGGCGGAGGCCGAAGAGTCAGCAGCAAGAACACTTGATACTGAACTCCAAGGAATCGGTCCTTGCGGTGAACAGCATGGTGCGGGGGCGGAAAAAAAGGCAGCGCCAAGAAGAAAGGCTCGACAACCGGCGCAGGGCAACAGGAGGCTGCAGGAATACCTCCCACCACTGAGGAACAAGTGGAGGGGCTCCCCCCTCCCGCGCAGCGATGATGGCTTGCCTCCAGCAGTGCGAGGCTCTGCTGCGGGCCTGGAACCCTTCCCCCATGGCCGGGGACCTGGAGGCCCCCCCAGTGAGTACCGCAGGGGGCGGAGGAAGAGAGAGGCCTGGTGAGGCCTCGGAGCCCGACCGGCCTGGCAGGATAGAGGACCCAGGGGCATGGGAACGCCTGTCTCAGGGGCACCAAGAGGTGCACCGGGGGGCCAGGATGGTCGCCCCGCCAGCCCGCTTCAGGGATGAGCAGGAATTGGAGGGAGCCTGAAACCCCCCAACAAGTAGAAGGGGTATGGGTGCGCAAGGGGGGGAGGCGAGTGCTTCAGTCATCCCACAGACCATGCGGGGGAGGCAGGGAGGACTGCCCGGCCGTCCAGCACGGGGTTACCCAGAAATGGAAGAGGTGGCGGATATGGGCCCCTTATTGCAGGTCCTATACCCGGGGAGCTCCGCCCCACCCTGCGTGGAAGGGGAGTAGGTGGGGTGTGGTAGACCCCTATGGGATCCCTGGACTGGGCCATTATAGGCGGTCTGCAGCTGCTTTGACCCTGGCCTTGACTCAAGGAGCCAGCCCAGGACTCGATGCCCAAGGTGGGGGGCCTAGCGGCCTGGGAGTCTTTTTCACTCCACAGGGAGATGGGGCCCCTCCAGCAACGAGAGGTGGGTCGAGGACCAGGTGGACCCAACCGACGGGGAAATGTGGTGCAGGATTCTTTCTCTGGAGCGCGAAATACAACAAGGCGCAGGGGGGCGCACAACGGTGGACCCAACAGTCGGACTGGGGACAACCCCGGCACCCAGAGAAAGGGAGCACAGTGAGTGGACCTACCTGGGCCAGCCGGGAGCAGGGGGATGAGAACCAGAAGAGATGGGGCAAGCAACGGGAGCTGTGTTAGGGACAGGACCGGGGCCCTTGCCAATGGAGGAGGTGGTTCCAATGTCTGGGCAGTGTGAGCCCCTTTAATTGAGAATCTCCCTCGAGAAACTTTTGAGCTGATGGAGCAATCTTGTCTGGATTTCTAGGTTCAGCAGGTTCTAGGCTTCTTCTGTCTTCAAGGCACAAATCTCAAATAGTTAAGCCCATCACCTGAAGATCTTTAACCAGCTCCTCTTCTTTTGTTCACACGAAAATAGCATTTAAATTGAAGAAAAAACAGTTCCCTAGTGGGACACCTACCCCTAATGAAAGAGGAGTAGAATACCCCCAGGGACAAGTGGTCCTATAAACAAGGAAATGGTGTCAACTAGAGTGCATTAAGAAACTTACCACCCAATCCTAGGGTAACCTCTTCCTGGGAAAGTTCTCCACAAAGGGTAATTTTAGACATTACAGGATCACGGTCGACCACAGTGAATCCCCTGCGGTGGTCATGATTCCCATAATGTCTAAATGATTTCTGCCAGATGTTCACCACAGTGAACCTCCGGTGGCAATCAAATTCACCACGATTCTGGACCTCCGACCGCCCGGAGGTCCAGAATCGTGGTTGGATCAGGGCCAAACCGTGGTCACAGTGACCATGGTCCGGAATGGGCCAAAGGTAACATCTGTTACGTTTGCCCATCCCAGACCGTGGTTCCAACCACGGGATGGGATCGGGCGCAGCGGCCGGATTGGCCACTGCGCCCGCCCGCATCCCGGCAGGGTGGTGGTGGAGCTGTGTGGCCACACACTGCGTCGCGCAGCCCCGTCCCCTCCCTGATTCCCTGTAGGAATCAGCAGGCACATCTAATGGCCGGCTGGAGTGATTCCTGTCCGGGATCCGAAACAAATCCCAGACCGTGGTTCAGCGTGGCGGGCTGAGAAGCCGATTACATCTGAAATTACCCAAAGTGCGGACACTTGCAAAGTAGGTTCCCCCTCTCCCCCCGCCCCCCGAAGTAATGCAAGGGTACTTCACTGTGAAGGTAGTTGGGGAAGCCTATGCACCTCACCCCCTTAAGTCAACCTAGTTTTGGAATCAAAGCTTGGTGGTTAAGTGCCTCCTCCCAGGGCTGGTTAGATGTTTCTGAGCTCAAATATAAAGTTGAGGCTACACCTATCAGATTTCACTCGCTTGCAAAAAACAGGAGGCAGCTGACAGCACAGAAAAATGCTAGCTCTAAAACAAACAAGGCTGGGGGACAACTGAGAGCTTTCCGGGGGAGGAGAGGGAAGGAGAGACCTTTTTTTTTTTTAGGGTGGGGAAAGGTTTTGTTCAGGAAATGCCCCAGAAGAGAGCAGCTGCTGATTCCTCTCCAGAAAGAGTATTTTGATAAAAAATAAAACAAGCATTGCGGGGAAGGAAAGGGAGGCTTGTTTGTGCTTTCTACCCTAGGCAGAGCCCAGAGAGGTGCCCCTGAGCCATGGGGCGTACCTTTGGGCTAAAATATGCGGGGTGATGCTGACCCATATGAGACACACCCACTTCTATATCCCTTGAATTATGTGTGTGGTTTCCCCTCCCCCAGGCCCATTACTCTCGGTCTCGCTGATGCCCTGGCTTGGAGCACCTGGAAGCAGCAGAGCCTCTTCTAGGGATTTTCTCTTGCTCCTTGAGCTTCCCGCCAGCCCCCGCTCCACCCCCGCTTACTGCCCCAGCTCTTCTTGGCTTGGATTTTCCTCTTGGAGTAAGAAGTGGACAGAGGAGTCACCTCTGCCCAGGGTTTCTGGTTTTACAAGGTGCATCTGCAAGTTACATGCCGGAGCCAGGGGGATTATTAATACGCAAGACAGAAGCAGCAACAGCAAAGAGGGGGGCAGTTGGACCACACTGCACCCCAGGAGCCTGTCTGGAGCCCTGCAACAGCCTGACCATAACTTTCCAGAGCACCCCCTCCTCCACAACAGCAACAACAAAGAGGCAGCAGCTGAGCAGGGAGGGAGGCGGCAGGAGGATAAGCCTGCGGCAGGGGCACTGAGCAGACCACCCCCCCCGCTCCTCTTCCCTCGTGGGGCTGCTTGGTCACATCTCTCCCTCTGCATTTCACAGGATTTAAAGTTTGGGGACTGAATAGAGAATTAAGCTGCAAAGGAACAAGGCGGTGGTGGCCAGAGTCATGTTCCCTCCCTCAGAGCCGGGATCCCACGCCGCACCAGGCTGCAGGACAGCCCTTTAAATTCACTATCCAAATAAAGTGACTGTTATTTGGGTTTGTCTCCAATCGTGCAGAGGATGCAGAGCTCAATTCTAGCATGATCGGAGGCAAAGCTGCATGGCTTTGTTGTCTTATGAGACAAAAGGTGCGCAGCATTTGCCTCCCAGAGTTTTTCTCAGAGCCAAATGTTGCGCATATTACCCCATGAGGAACTCGCTGCAGGGGGAGAGTGCACTCCTGGATGGCAGCCATTCCATCTGCCCATTGCCCGAGGGAGAAGTAGGTTGGCAGGGATCGGGCTAAAGCGGGACAAAGGATCTGTCCTCCTGCACCCCCTCACTCTGTGCGAGGAGCATGTCAGTGCCTGAACTGCTGCCGCCTGCAACTGTGTTGAGTAGAAGAGTGGGAGGTTGCTGCTGCTTTCTGTCAGGTCGGTGGTAGCAGCTATACAAGAGTGCAGCAGTAGCGCATGGAGGAACAGTAGCTGCTCTCCTGAGTGGAGAGGCAGAGGAAGCAGAATCACAGTGCTTTCCCTGGGTAAGGGAAATGTGGGGGGGGGCAGCAGACTCCATACAAGGACCAGGACTTGCACTAGCAGAGCTTGAGCAGCAGAAGAGCAAGTGGGAGGGAGGTGGCAATGAGTCCCTCCCCTTCCTCCCTTCTCCTCATTTACCAGCGCTGCTCAAATTCACTGCTGGACTTGCCCCTGTGCCCAGAAGCATGGGCACTATTGTGCACGTGCAAGCCATAAGAACTGATTTTTTAATCTTTAATATCTCAGCTTTGACTGCACCAAAGACTCCCAGACTCCAGCAGCACTTGATGTAGATGTCAGACTACAAGGCTGTGAAGTCTCAGGGCTCAACTCGTCCTGCTGGAGGAGATATTGAGGATTCAAAATAGTCGGGATGCTGTGCATTTTGACCACAACCGATTAACTTTTCAACAATTATAACTTTTTATTTTCTGGCTAGAATGTCTTCAAACTTTGCACGTATGACAGTCCACACAAATATAAGCCATGCATAAATTTTCAGAACTCTAGCTCAAGCAGTTTCCTCAATATCAGGGCTTCAGCAGTCCCCTGTTTATAATGGAGAGTGGTTCTGCCTTTAACTTACTTGCCACTACCGCTGCAAGTAAATATGAATATCAGCGAGGCTACATTCACACAAACAGACTGATTCCCTTCTTTGGTGGGTACCTCCTTTGGTGGTGATAATCCACCTTTGCAAGTGTTCACACTTTGCAGAGCAATTACCCTGAAGTGGGTTATCCAGGAGTTAAGGACTGTGTGAGGCGTTGATGTTAGGTGTTGCATCTCTTAACGCTTTACAAGTAATGTCCTTTCCATATTCACACAATCACTTACCCTTGAGAGGGAGGCAATCCACTCTGAAGCATGAACTCCTCTTTAACCAGTAGTTTGTACCCCAGGAAAACACAACCTTCACTTCATGTGAATACAACAACACTAACACAACAGACTTCCAAAAGTTAACCCCAACATGACTAGTCTTAGAGGTAAAGCAGACTAACCTGTTACCTGTTTTTGTGTGAATAAAGCAGAGTTGAAGTGAGTTAGGAAGTAATTACTTCAGCATAAATGTTTATGTGGAAAACCCCACATTCTAACAATCAATGGGGCACTGACAGCACATCCCAAATAAGAAAACCCTACCTGCTACAGACAGATCCAATATGCACAAAGAGGAAATCTGTGACCATGTTTGAAGACCGTTTGTCTCATTAGCCAGATTTAGCTATTGTGTTTGATGCCCCAAACAGGAGAGAAGAATATTAGAGGTGAGAGAGAGGCTTCGTTGAGCAAGATCTCCTGTGTTTAGTAAAGTTAATGGAGCTTCAATATTGAGCATAGGGAACACAAGCTCTTCTACTGAAGCGTGTGCATGAAGCAAAATGGCCGCTTGCAAAAGAAAAAAAGCCCACAGTGAAACAGGAGTAGATTGGACCATTCAGGCAGAGGAGTTATCAGGAAGATGCTATCTTGAGGAAGTCAAGATACCCACAGGAAAGGGATGAAAGGAATGCATCCCTCCCTTGAGTGTGGAGCACAGGAGATCATCCTTCCTTAATTTCGGTCCTTGCTCGCCACACAACCCAGGTGGTGAGGAGAGCAGGCTCCCTGATTGGCAGAAGGACAACAGCCACCTTTCCAGGGGCCAGGTCAAGAAAAATGAATAGGGTTGTGCACTGGGTGACCATACCTCCCCTTTAAAAGAGGATGCTTATGGAAAAATACACGGTGCAGGGCTGCATTGGTTCCAGAGCAGTCCTGCACCATGTATTTTTCATAAGCGTCCTCTTTTAAAGGGGAGGTATGGTGGCCCTAGTTGTGCAGCAGGAGCTTGGGGGAAGAGGAATGCAGGAGAAAGGGGGTGGGTGTGAGAGAGGTGTGGGGCCTTTGATTTATCTTGGATACGTGCGGAGGGGGGTGTCATGGTGAAGCTGGGCTTGAGGGGCTGCTGGGGGCAGAGTGTTCCTCATCATTTTGGAGGGTTGGTCACTGGATGGATACCCAATTCCACTGGGTAGAGTGAGGGAAGACAGTTTCCTGACCAGGCTTCCTCCAGCTTGCACACACAGTGACACTATACAGTCCTTGCAATGGTTTGGTTGTGAATACAGTCACCAGTAACAATCTACTTTTGAATAAGGACCAGAAGCAGGTGTGAATCTTCCACTTCCCTATTGGAGGGTACACAACTCGCAGGGATTGGGCCTCTGAAATAGTCCTCAAACACTAACCTGATCGGTTGTAGCCAGGCAGCGGGTGCTTCACAGGCTCTTTTTCACACAGACACTCTAACGCTGATAAAATGGGTGTTACATTTTATTATACATATCACAGGGCTGCAGGTGTGCTCAGGCCGTTTTTAGACGTGTGCGGCGGCGTCCGCACTTGTTTTCCAGAAGAACCGGCAGCCCGATTTACACGTGATGCCGCCGCCGAATACGCGCATGCGCGGGCGATGCGCATCCATTTCCGGCCGCGAACTGACTGGGTCGGTGATCGAGGCCAGTCACACGCGGCCGGAAATGGATGCGCATCGCGCGGCGGCGTCACGTGTAAATCGGGCTGCCGGCTCTTTTGGAAAACAAGCGCGGGCGCCGCCGCGCACGCCTAAAAACGGCCTGAGTGCCCTGCACCATGTATAATAAAATGTAACACCCATTTTATCAGCATTAGAGTGTCTGTGTGAAAAGGGCTATAGGGACAGAAACGTTTTAGGGGAAAATCAGTTCTCTTTTTGTATAAATAATAAATGCAACTGTCTGAAATGTATGTCTCACCACAGATTCCATGCTGGAGCTACTAAAACCCCAAGTTCAAAAATGGCATACTGCGAGACCACAACAATGCAGAACGTATGGAAAAATCAAGGACTATTTGCTGCTGAGCAGAAAGAGAAAACAGACAAAGCTCCTATTTTTCCTCCTAAAAGAGGCCCCTGGGGGCTTGAAACATGTTTTTAAAGGCAACACCCTTTTCACACTTTATACCAGACCTCAGTCAGTCACACAGGAGAGTTTTCATATGGTATCTTGGTAACCAAGGACTGTATGTTAGTAAAGTAGCTTTCCAGGAAGAAAAAAAACCCCAAAACTTCCAATAAAGAAGGCCAATGGACATAGGAGAAGATGGAGCTGATCTTGGGCAGCGATGCTCACATTTTGAAAATAGAGCAGATTTGAGTAGCCTCTCAAGCTGTTCCCTGCAGAGACCAGAAGTCCTACCGTGCAATTATTTATTTTGAGCCACATCTAAGGTGACCATGTCATTGTCTTGCTGAGGGATGATCCCAAGCACTGTCCTATCCCATGTGATTAAAAATGCCACCCTCTCCCCCCCACACACTCACCCCTGCCACACACACTCACCCCCGCCACACACACACACACACACACCCCTCTAAGACAAAGAGCACATCAGTGGCTCAAAGCAGTCTTTTAAAAACCTGACACCGAAAAAGATGTGAAAGAGAGAAGTACCTCCCTCCTCCACAGTACAAATAGGGTGGCCAGATACACAATTATTTCCATGGCACCTTAGGCCCTGCAATGTGTATTTTTCATAAGTGTCCTGGGGAAATGTGCATATCTGGCAACCCTAACAAACAAAAGTGAAAACAGTAGGGGCCTGCAGTGCTTATACAGAGGCTTTGAGGGAATTGAACACATCCACATGAGCAGGGTGTAAAGCTGCCACCTTCCCGAACCGGGCCTTCACCCAGAACGGATGCATGAAAGCCCAGAGACTCTGACTCAAACCCCTCTGGGATTGATTCAGAGTCTCTGGGTGCTAGGAGCTAGGGGTTTCCCTCTTCCCTCATCTCTCCACCTTTCCTTGGTTCACTTTTTCTCTGAAGAAACGCTGAGCCTGGCACAGATGAAGGCTGAGGCTGCTGCAGGTGGCGGAGGTGGGGTGGAGGGCGTTGATAGAAAGGGAGAAAGAGGGAGATTGTGGAGCGGGAGTCCCATAGCTGCACCAGTTTCTCATACTCCTCTCTCACCCCCTTGTCTTCACTGGGCACCCCACTTCTGAAGCCCTCCCCTCCCAGCCGCCTCAGGTCATGCAGATGCTTCACTCTTCTGGGGGACTAGCCGTACCTCAAGTTGAACGAAGCATGCAGGTAACTTGGTCTTTACTACAGTAGAGTCTTTGAGAGTGTTCAAAGTAGCATCCGTGTTACTGCTAATCCCTGTCCTACAAAACGCATGATCTGGGCCCTATATAAAATCATGATTATCTGAAAGTTGTGAGATTTTCAAGATTTAAATCAAATGAACAGTTGCACTATCTATCCTCTGGCTTAGATCCCTGGAAGGTTCACATTTTCAAGTTCTCTTTCCAATCGTTAAAGCTTCTAGAAGCTTAGTTTTTATTTTTCGTGAAAGCTGAAATTCTCCCAGAAGCACGTCACCAGAAAATGGAGGGAAGGGAGGGGAGGGACAGAGGGAAGAAAACCCCACCACTGAAGATTTTAAAAACTCGCATTAAAACTGCAAAAGCTGGAAACACAGCATCGAAAGCAAGGACTGATTGCAAGCAACTTACATCAAGTTGGCAGAAAACCATAAAGCCTAGTCCAGCAGTAAGACAGGGACTTTTTAAATGATCAGTTAAGCTAAAATCCTTCAAGCTTTCTGGCATCACAGTGTGTGTAGTGTACCACTTGCAGCAGTAAAGGCAATAAGAAAATCCAGCTATCGCACTAAAGGAGTCAGAACCAGCCTTCAGCGAGCCCCATAGGGGCCATGGGCCAAGCACCCAGTCGAAGGGGATGAGGCCCTGGGACAGGTTATGTCTGTGGGGCTTTCTCCCCACCTATGGCTCTCAGTCCCTTGGGGTGGCTGCTTCCTGTGGGACCCTGCCCCCTTCTCCTCACCTCCTAAAGGGTTGGAGAGCAGGGTCTTGCAAGAAGAAGCTATATGGTGGGGCTACGAAGGGTGAGGCCATGGGGGGGCTGCATTTTATTTTTGCCCTGGGCCCCAGAATTTTTAAGTCTGTCCCTGAAAGGAGTAAAAGGCATTCTTATTCATTAATACTCTGTCAAGGTTGGGCTGGAGAAATGCAGCTTTTAAAATTTCTGTTGCTTTGACTTCAGAAATAGGTTTCAGGAGTGTTTTTAAAAAGCAATTCTCACCTACTCTCATGCCCTAGAGTACCAGGAAGTATATTAGTTATTTGCTGCCAGCCTGAGTCATCACAGAACCAAAGAAAGTCATTTAGGTAGCCAGACCCTTGGCTCCAAAGTAGGATGTCCTCTACCTACAGCATCACAAAGACAGATGCTTATCCAGCTGGATATAGAGCTTTATCTTTTTACCCTTTGGGGATCAATGCCAAAATCTCCACTACCTGTGATGATGCAGGATTAGATCCGATATATTTTAATGCTGGTTTAACATCTAACATGGACCTAAATGGAAACTGGATAAAAGCAATCCCATGCTTGATACAAAATGGGAAGTTTATATAGGGTAATTTCAGATGTTACGAGATCACAGTCAACCACACTGAATCACACACAAACCCCCAGTGTAGCCAATGAGCCCTGAATGTCTATTCAGCGGCATCTAGATGTTCACCCCAGTCAATCACCGGTAGGGGCCAAAGCCAACCACGGTTCTGGAGCTCGGGACGGGACCACATCTAGAACTGTGGTCAATGCAATTCCCACCGGGAATCGTCCAAAAGTAATGTCAGAATGGCAACCGCCTGGTGTGATCACACACAACAATCCCCAGTCATGGCAAATGCACACAGCGTCGCTGCCAGGCAATGCCCAACAAAGAGAACAAGGAGAAATATTTAAAGGGCAGACAGCACCAGGGGAATGCAGCCACCAAACAACAAACAGGAAGGGAGAGGAGAGACACCGCAATGGAGCAACAGCAGCAGCAGCACCTGCAGGATCCACAGCAAGCCGCCCCACAGGGGAACACTGAACAGGGGACAGAGGCCCCCTGCAAATGGGTAAGGAGACCACAATGTGGATGAACATTGTGGACGCGGAGTGGAAGGGATGCAGACAGGCACGGAGGGAGGGCGGGAAGTGGGGGCCGGAACAGAAAGAGCACAGCACTCAACCCCCTATGTCCAACCAACAGACCAAGAAAAGAGCCTGAACCCCGGAACCCCCACAGGACACCAGCAGGGAGGAGGCAGAGGAGGAGGAGGCGGCACCAGAGCCAGAGGGGGCACCAGGGAAATGGAGGTACAAGAGAGGGGGACAGTGGGGATACAAGGAGACACAGGACTTCATAAAGATCTGGGGGTCCCTAGAACACCAGATAGAGCTGGCAGTCAACAAGAGGAACGAGCACGTCTTCGATCAGATTGTCAGGGAAATGGAACAGGCAACATAATGAAGGTCCAAGGCAAAAGAATTAAAGAGAGGGTACAAGAAAATAAAGGACAATAATGAGAAGTCCAGTCATGCAGCAAGGACAGCACCCTATTATGGTGCCTTGGACCGCATCCTGCACATGAAGGGCTCCATTGTGGCCCTCGGGCTGGTAGGGAGTGCCGTGGCACAGGGCCAGACAAGGGAGGATGTTCCACCACCCATGACAGCACCAAGTGCACCCACAGACACCAGTGACCCCCACCCTAAGAAGAACAGCCCGGGACCTCGGGGAGCAGCAGGTCCCCATCACAGACAGGCACAGGGAGCCCAAGACCGATGTCAGAGTCGGGGGCATCCGACGATGACACCCTGGTCACCCTAAGCCAGTGGACACGAGGGGAGCACTCTCAGCAGAGCACCATGGAGCAACTGGGCATGGAGGACTCCAAGACAGACATAGGAGGTAGGCACAGAGAGTGGAAAACACAGGAACCAGCACGGACACAGCAATGGGAGTGGGCGGGGGGGTAAACAGGCGAGACGGAGGTTGAAGAGGCAGTAACAGAGGGGGAACGTGCTCTGGGAGTGGTGGAACAGATGCAAAAAGGTAAGCAGAAGGGACAGGACCCACAGGAGGCCAGAAGAGGGAGGGTGGGTGGGAGGGACACAAGCACCCCAAAGACACACCACCACGTCCATTTCCACACAGGTCCACAACCACACCAGCAGGAGGAACAGACAATTGAGGAGGTGGAGGGGGAGCAGCAGCAGCAGGAGCAGGAGCAGCAAGGTGAGAAGACAGGGGGTAGGCCAGCCCTACAGGTGAACAAAGGGGTCTGGCCCAAGAGGGAGCAGATGGGAATGCACACATGGAACCAAGAGCTCGTAGGGGAATGGGAAGCACAGCTGCAGGAAGGGAAGCTGAGGATAAACACGAGGAAACAAGGGAGGAGTCACGAGACACAGCTACATGTAGGGAGGGGATGTGACTGGACCACCCAAGGGAATGAGGGACAGCAGAGATGGGATCCCAGAGCCACCCCCCCCCCCCCCCCCCCCCCCGGGGAGGTACAGGTGCAGCTAACAGGAGTCCCACCTAACATATCCAACCTATATCCCATAGAGCCACAGTCCGTGCAGGCAGTCCAACCACGACCAGAACCTGTTCCACCGGCCCAGAGGATGCGCAAGAACAGGGCACATATACGCCGCCACCGGGAGGACCTTGTTGAGGAGATCTTGCAAATGAGCACACAAGGACGGGCACCTGTTAGCAGAGATGCAGAAGAAGAGGAAACAGGAGCGAAGGAACTACACCAGGCAAATGGCATTCGAGAGAATAACCCAAACAATAGACCACCTGGAATCAGACCACACCAGAAAGTTGGACAGGTCACTTGAAATTGGCACCTCATTGCTGCTACATGCAGGCACCATGAGCGCATACATCATGGCAGCTGCACCACCGGGCACCATACTGGCTGCAGCCCCACACCCACCACCAATGCCACCTCCATTGCCCATCCCACAGCAGCTGCAGCAGTCAAGACCAAAGGGGCTGCGCATTCGCTTACCTGTCCCACAGGGGCTGAGAAGTCAGCAGCCAGCCAGGCAGGTGCAGCAGCACCAGCCAGCTCCGGACCCGGTCCAGTCCCCAACCCCTGCCACACAGGACATGCAGGAGTCATGCCAGAGCCAAGAAACGCTGGAGGGGGATAACAGCGCGGCCGAGGGCGGCTCATAAACCACCGAGCTACCTGTCAGGCAAGGGAGAGGTCGGCCCAGAAAGCAATATGGGTCGGGGGTAAGGGAGGTGGAAGTAGGGCACCGAGAGCACTGTAAATAAAATAAAAGCACCATTAGACACTGTAACCATCATGTCTGTCATCCGTAGCTATTCAAGTCGAGCACCATGCTTGAACTGGGTCAGGATATGGCCCTGTTGGTCATGGCTATGCTACAGGTTCCACACCATGGCCTCAGGGGCCACAGGGCACATGTCTAGTGGGACCCGGAGGGGAGGAAGCACCCACGGGCAATGGAATGGGGATCCAGCTAACAGCCACTGGAGATCCACAGCCTATTATCCCTAGTGGCAGCCCAGCAGACTCAGGGCAGGGGCACTCTGGATATGTGCCTCATCACAGCTGCTCGTATCCGCTTGGCATAACGGTACTCCCTGGGGTTTGCTGCGTTTGCATATAGCAGAACAGGGCCAGCTGGCCGCTGTGGCAGGGGATACACCAGGGCAGCTCCAGCTGTCTCGCAGATGTTGTGCAACACGCAGCAGACACTGATGACGAGGGCGGAGGTCTCCACAGCAAATTCCAGATGCCCGGCAAGGCACCTCCATCTCTGCTTGAGGGCACCGAAGGCCCTCTCAACAATGGTCCTCGACGTGCACAGCCGGGTGTTGTACAGGGACTCCATTTGATTCCTGGGCACTGGATAGGCCTTCATGAGCTATCTGAGGAGTGGATAGGCTGGGTCTCTAATTAGGCAGGCGGGCATCAACACCCCCTTGATGCAGGACATCTGCATGTTTCCGTGACCCGCCTCCTGTATTGCTGTTTGGTGCTGTCCGACAGCTGTACTGGGATTCCCCGTGGACCTTTGCATCCCTTGCTCAGCTGGCTCCCCGCCTGTGTCTGTGACCTGCCCCCACCCCCACGATGCCTCTGTGACTTTTTGTGTCTGGGGTTCTCGTGCATGAGACACCTGGCTTCCCTTTGTTGAGGCGGGAGGGGGGCTACATCAGCTGTACGTAGCTTGGGGCTCGATTCCCTTGCCGGCCATGCATTTTCATCCTGGACAGGTTGTCTTGCTGTTGGGACCTGCCTCAGCCCTCTCCAGTGACTTCATCAGATTGGTGGCTCTTCCCGTGACCCTACTTTGTCACCATGGGGACCCTTTTCAGTTCAGCAGCCTGTGTTGCTGTTCAGTGCCTCGTGCTGCCTGTGCTGTCTCCTGGGGTTTTGGGTGCCTACCCCCATGTCCCGCTCTGTTCCGGCCTCTTACCCCTCCTGTTTCTTTGCCCGTTGTTGACCTCCACCCCACCCCCTCCCCCCCGTGTCTTTGGCGCTGTCTGTTGGGCTTCCTGATGTGGTGTTCTCCATTCCCCGCTGTGTGCGGCTGCTCCTAGCTGTGTGGGGTGCCCTTTCTGCATCTCTCTTCCCGGGAGTCTGTCTGTTCCTGTCCCATTGTTGTTGTTCCCTTGTATGCCCCTGTGTGTCTCCCCCTTCATTCCTTTCCCTTTTGGCTGTGCGTGTGCTCGCTAGTGTGTGTGTGGTTTGTGTTCTGCTCTGTCCATGGCTTCCTTCTCCCTGTTGTGTGTGTGCGGCTCTGCCGTTCTCCTCCCTCCTCCCCCTCCCTTCCCATTTCCCTAGCATGGGCGGTGCCTTGTGGCGCATTTGGCTTCCTTTGCCCTCAGTCGGCCATTTCTGTGTCCCACCCCGGTGGCTTCTGGGGGATCTTGCCATGGTCTGGGATCGGTGTAACGTCTGTTGCACTGTCCTGGTTTGTGGCCTGGCTGTCTGTTTCCTTGCCGTGGTACCACTCCCATCACGTCTGTTTGGGGCCTGTCAGAACCACCGGTGGGGGTTAAGTGGCTTTCCATGGTTGGGGATCCACTGTGGTGACCTGGGAGTGCGTAACGTCTGAAATTACCCATAGTCTTCATAAAGTTAAACATCAACATTGAAACTTGTACATTGGACCATCTTAATTATGTTATTGTATTGCCTGCCCATGCGTGACAATAAACCTGACAAGGGCCCGCTATGGTCTGTCTGGTTGGTTTCCAGGCCATCAGATATGGGGCCGTTGCTTCCCCTGCCTGGGTAGATGGCTGACCTGGAACTGGTCTCCCAAATGATCCTGGGCCCACAGTCCAAGCCAAGGGCTGCCCATGCGAGCCAACGTGGGTCATAGTGGGCCAGTAGGTTGGTTTGCATCCCCTTCCCTGCTGGGGATCAGGGCCCACCATGGCCAGCTGCCATGGCTGCCTGTGATCGGCCATGACTGCCCCATCATAGTGGGGGATGGGGCACTAGGGGCGTGCTGGGGCAGGGCTGCCCATCCGCATGTTTGCTCTCTCCCCCCCCCTCCCGGAGTATGTAGATGGTGCACTGGCTGCACGTTTATGGTCAACCCATGTCTCTGCTAACACACCGTGTTCAGGAACAGGTTAAATAAATCTCATGCCACTAAAGTGATTGACTACAGGTATAAACCAAAATGCACAGGATTCCACATACAGCAACAGATTACTGGGATGTCTGAGAGATACTGCAAATTTCATTTGCTCTTCTCTGGCATTCAGCTTTTCCCTTTAATTTCAAAATAGACCAAAAGAATTTCAGGGCTTGTTAGATATATGTTTAGTAGAATGCATATAGAAACAACAACAACAAAAAGGTTATTTGGGCAAATTTTCGTGCAGTGAGTTAGAATACCCACTGTAGATGAAAGCAAGGGGGGGTGGAGGGATGGGGGTGGAAACCCAAATCCTCTCATTTTTATAGTTTTGAAAATCCTTGGAGCTTAGCTTTGAACTTTCACCAAGAAAAATCAATCTTGTAAACAATGGCATCCGTTGATTGGATGAAGGGCTAGATCAATATTGGTTTTGGAAGCTGGCTTTGGCTGTGTGTTTGCCTGCAGAAATATACTGGTTGTGGTGCTAAAAAAAATTATTTCAGTTCCTCAATATGTGCCTCTTTTTCTTGGAGCTTTGCCTGAAAATTAGTTTCCAAAGCTACTTCCAGAAGTTAACCTAGAGTCTAGCCTCCTCAGCAAAGGAAGTTACACATAAAATATCGGGAGTGTTCTCTACTGTTGTGAGCTAGCAGCAAGCTTTATGCTGCCCCTTTCTGATTAACCACTATGAAATCAAACAGTATAAGTAGTAAGAATCTCCTGGAGATTTCATAATGACCTTCCTATGTACAAGTGCAACTGCCTGAGTACCTGCTATGTACAATTGCCCAAGTCTTGTGTCCACCGTGGCTTCTTTACACTGCTTGGCAGCGTAAAACAAACAGTAAATTCAAAATGCCACTTTATGCTGACGTTACAGTCCTTTTGCACTATCAGAGGTAAGCTAGAATCAGGCCCATCAGCTTAGAAATAGCGTCATCATAGAAGACACTGTATATGGGAAGTAATGGCTCAATTGCATTGTCCATCCTACTTCCACTGAAAAGTCTCTTACATAGGTCGTTTTCACACAGTGCCGCTGGGTGAGGGGATGAGTGTGCGCTGGCGGTAGGTAGAGGTGAGTGTGCTCCCTTTCCCATGGACGCACATCCATCTCCACCCAGTGGAACCTCCTCTGTTTTGTCAGATGGCTCCGTAGGTGGGTGATGGGTGTGCGCTCCTGGCACCCACCCACTGCCCATGATGTTTCTACAGGCAAACACCCATCCACCCACCCACCACTGTGGCGTATGTATGGACAGTCCCCCCCCCCCACTGCACAACCGCCCGCACACCCAGCGGGTGGGGGTAGGGGGCGCCATGCAAAAACAGCCGTAGAATTGTTTAGAGATAGAGCGTGGTCACCAGGTTGTCACGAAATGACACACAGGGGGAAAAAAAGACCCCAAATTAGATCCAAAACAATCAAACAAAATAACAGAAGGATCTATTATAATTAATAATGTTTGAAAAATGTATAAACCATATATTTGAATGTCTTTAGATATAAAAGTACAGACAATATCAGATGGAACAGCTTCTTAGATTTGTAATTGAACTTTAAAAAGAAGCCAACGCGTTTCAACATAAATTGTCTTCTTCATGGCTTGTTTTTCATGGATACTGAATCCATGAACATTGGGTTTATCATTACTACAAATAAATAAAGGAGAATTTTGAAATACATGTTATTCTGAGAAACCTGGTCGATAATATATTGTTAAAAAATATTCAAACACCACTTACATAGGGTGAAAACAGACATGACGCTAACCACCCTTTAACCACCCTTGGTGGTCATTTATGCATGTTTCAGGGCTGCATAAGGCACCAATACAGCCCTGCAACATGCATAAATAACCACCAAGGGTGGTTAAAGGGTGGTTAGCATCATGTCTGTTTTCACCCCTAGTCTCCAGCTGTTCTTACAAGTAGGATAATTCCATTTTCTATTCCCCTGATACATGTAAAATATATGTATATATTGTTATATTGCATAGTACCTCTCAAAGAGGAATTTTAAACAACTGTTAAAGGGGAATTTTTATAAATGAAGAAAAACACATCACTTGCAGTGAAAAGGACTCACAAGTAGAGTCAAAGGAAACCTTTAAAAATCCAATAAGATCCTACGTATAGAAAAAAAACACCTCTTTTTAAAATATATTAATCATCACAGATTAGTATCATACGTCATATACAACAAATACGTTTCAATCATTATAAACCCCATGTTGAATATTGAAAACACAAGCCCATTGTAATAGTTCCTTTTGTTGTTGTTTTGCCCACGCGACAGAGAGACAAACTGGTTTGAATGATCTCTTTTACTGGACCCGCTGTTTTTGGCCAGCTTTTATTTCCACCAACAAGAATTGGTCCAATAAAAGATATAATTCAAACCACTTTGGACCTTTTCACACCGACACTCTAACACTGATAAAATGGGTGTTACATTTCATTATACCTGTTGCAGGGCACCCAGAGAGCATACCTGCAGCCCTGCAACATGAATAATAAAATGTAACACCCATTTTATCAGTGTTAGAGTGTCGACATGAAAAGGGTCATAGTGCCATTTGGAAGACAGCAATGAGATTCAAAAATGTTTATTAGGAGTTATCTTCTCCACTTCCTCATTGCAGCTTTTATGACCACTCAACTGTTGTCAGCAGCTTGAATCTTTTTCTCCAGCTGTTTTTTCATACCTCTCAACCCCTGAACTCTGAAATGAGGGGAAGTGACTCTCTAAATGTGGGGCATGATTTGCATAAATTTGCATGTATATGTAAATTCAGAGTCATCTATTACCTAACTATGAGGCTGGGCTAAAAAAACACTTTAAAAAAGAAAGCAATCTTAAAAAGCTAGAGGACTTGCATAATATCCATACAACCTCACCCATAAGCCAGACGTAAACCCTTGTCCTGCCAGTCTTTATGCACAAGCTCTATCACAGCTCTTCCCTCAATTGCCAGGCCTCTGCACCCGCATGCCCAGTGAGCATTACAGTTTACACAGCCCTCCTTCTGACAATAAAGCTTTCCCCACCCCCACTCCAGCCATTTCTCCTGTGTGGATTCTTCGACAGATGAGATTCTCTGAAAATTTTCGCATGGGCAAGTATGAACTCAGGGGTCTGAGACCCCTCTAAACATGTCCTGGGGTGGCCTGGGGGTGGGGTTTGCTCTGGGAGGGCACACCACTCTGAGCACAGGTGCCCTGGGGACAGACACCCCAGGCCCTTCAACCAATGGCCCCTAGGTCCCTCTCATCCAAATACCCAGAAGAGAATGCCATACCCGTATAGCTGGTCCTGGGACAGAGTCCTCGAGCCGGAGACCTGAGCCAGCATACAAGTTTCTTATATTCTTAAGGAAGGTCTCCACAGCTACTGCTCTGTAACCGTCCCAGCAAGGAAACTGGGAAGAGGTGAAGCAGCCGGCCAGGATTGCCTGCCATGTTTCCTGCGCCACTCTTCCTTTCCCTGTGTGTTCCTGGGCAGCTTTTGAAGTGGGGCCTCTCTGCTGGCCCCACCTCTCTTGGGCATGGATTCCTTGGCCAAGGGCACTGCTAGCATGCTTTGATGACATCTGCAGGGCTCCCTGGTGGCTGTCCCAATCAGGGCCCTGCAGTGTCAGGATGCTTGCCGCCAATGGAGGAGAAGCTTGTCCGCAGGCTGCTCTGACAACAGGTAACTCCTCACATCAGGTATTAGCAATAGCCCATTACCTAACACAGAGGCTGGTTAGAATTTTTTTGTTATTATTTTAAAAAGAAACTTAATTGACCACAACATTAGTCCCTTACAAAGGCCAGGCTTGAACCCCTAGCTAGTTGATTTTTTTCAAGGCAAATCCTTAGAAATCATAGCTCTATATTGCCTTAAATGGAGTTGCTTTTTTTATTATTATTCCAAAGACTGTCCATTTTCTCTGAAAGTGTTGGAAAATCCTATTCTTCTTCCTGAAAAGAGAAGAGTCATGAATGAATCAGAGAGAAGAGAGAATCCCTCTCTCGCTTACAGGAGGGGCTGCTCTGAACTAGCCTGGAGGAAACTATTTGACTAGCATGGCTCTTTCAGGCTATAGATAAGAATTCAACTCTTACTACTACAGACGAGTCTGACTTGCAAATTGCTCTCCCTCTCACCTCCCTTTCTACTCTGGGACAGCAGTTTTCCAGGACTGTGAGACATAACAAAAGAGGTGTAAAATCCAGGACATCCAGGAAAATTCAGGACACTTGAGAGGTATGTCTCCCCCCCCCCCCCCCCCCCCCCCCCCTCCTCTCTGTTCTTGTGTCATTTCCTAGTTAAACGTTCCATCACATTTTCACTCTTCCCTCACTTCTTTTCCTCTTAACCCACATGCCCACACACTCTGTTTTCAGGTATTTTCAGATGTTACGAGATCACGCTCAACCACAGTGAACCACGGTCAATCCCGCGGCGGGGTCAAAGCGCCCTGAACGTCTGTTCAGTGGCCACCAGATGTTCACCACAGTCAATACCCACATGGGGTCAAAATCAACCACACTTCCGGAGCTCCCCGCCGGACCATCTCCGAAAGCGTGGTCAAAGAGATTCTCGACAGGAACCAACAAAAAGTAACACCTGGCCGACAACCACCGGCCGGAATCAAAGGAAATGATTCCCAGCTGGGGACAAAGCACGCAGCGTCGCTGCCAGGCAACCAGCAACAACACAGGCAGCGGAGGGAGATTTAAAGGGCACACAGCAGAGCGGGACGGGGCGGGATGGAGTGAGGCGGAAGAGAGAGGCGAGCAGAGGGCGAGAGAGCAAGGGAGGAGGAGGTGGAGGAGGTGGCGGTAGAGGCATGGGTGGGGGAGGAGGCAGTTGTGCTGCACCTAGAGGCAGTGGAGGGACAGCAGCAGCAGTCGGGATGGGCTGACCCGGCGCCTTCTGGGTGTTTTGACCACGGTCGGGAATCGGCGTCACGTCTGTTGCGCTGCCCCGGCCCGTGATCTGCCAGACCAATTCCCTGCCATGGTCCCGGTCCCAT
>QEPC01002602.1:74807-100691 GCA_003113815.1 Sphenodon punctatus | reverse complement strand
ACCACCCTTGGTGGTTATTTATGCATGTTGCAGGGCTGTATTGGTGCCCTATGCAGCCCTGAAACATGCATAAATGACCACCAAGGGTGGTTAAAGGGTGGTTAGCGTCATGTCTGTTTTCACCTTTTGTCTCCTCCTCTCTCCTCTTGCAGATGCCACTCCAGACAGTAAAGGTGAACTAGATCACAAACACTAAAGGAATATACTCTATTATAATGACACCACACTTACAGTGATCCAGGAATGAAAAGAAATATTAAAGTAAATTTCCAATCTATCCCTCTATTTATTTTCACTCTCTTTCCAATCGGTACAACGAATAGAATTCTGACTACAATGAAGACACCGAGAGATTTGCCTTTGGCTTCCGAAATTCACCCTAGATTTTGGGTGAAGAGCAGTAGGAAGAGTAAAAAAGTTCTCTGAGCTTTCCTGATGCAGAGGAAGGTATAGTTTCTGCCCTGACGGCTGCACATAAAAGAATACATTATGTATGAAAACATCCTCCACTCAACCAGGCTCCTTTATGTTGATTGTTATCCTTTACTTTAGTTCCAGAGTTGACTCCCAACAATTCACCTTTACAACCTTGTTATACAATAGAAATGCTGAATTATGAATTAGATTAAAAGCAGTATTTTATATTAAGTTAATGCAACACCATTGCACTAATGAAATCTTCTCCCCACAAAAGGGCCTTGGTAGACATCGTAGTAGTTGGACAACATTTCAATATAAAGTGACTACAATGAAGCTAAGTTACTTCGTACACCAGATACTGGAGGTGCATGTGTGGCTTTTATGTATGGTCTCTAGACCCAATATCCTAGTACTCCTTTCTTGGACACTTTTCTCCTCAGAGGATCAATTAGTTAGGAGGCTCTGCCAGCTTCAGTAGCAAAACTGAAATGCATGAAGACAGAAGCGGTGTTGAAACCATTCAATAGTATACATCATTTTAGGGATATCAGGGAACTTCCAAAGGAAGTTGTGAAGGAAACATATAGGAGGAATTTAATTACTTAAACCAGAATTTGGCCAGAAAACTAGGATTACTAATACTCATACTTTTGACAGGGAGAGAGCGGTAGGGGAGTGCCATGTTGAATTTTAATGGCTGTCACAGTCCAAAAATGTGCTTTTCCATCTAATCTCCCACAGCCACAGTATTTCTTACCACCACCAGGCTGGGGCAATAGGCATAATGTGACTCCGACATAGCACCTCCTGCACTACAAAGGGATTCCTTTATCTCCCTCCTGAATTGGAATCAGGGCGGGATGAATTTGATGTTTAGAGCAGGCACACACAGTGCGAGGTGGCATGAATCTGGATGTGCGCCCCAAAGTCTGGAAGTTTATTGGGGATCAAATTCCTATAGCCATCAAATTGCATAGAAACGACAATGAAGAATGTAGAAACCTAGGGTAAAAACAGACATGACGCTAACCACCCTTGGTGGTTATTGATGCATGTTACAGGGCTGTATTGGTGCCCTATGCAGCCCTGAAGCATGCATAAATAACCACCAAGGGTGGTTAAAGGGTGGTTAGCATCATGTCTGTTTTCACCCATAATTTCTCCCCAATGCAGTCAACACGGCTCCCTGCCTAACTGGTGTTGACTTTCACAGAGACAAGAGTGGTGGGTTTTCAAATGTAAACATGACACTTGCTCACCCAATTTGCTTTGAAACTCAGTACTGAGGCATCTAATTTCCACTATTTTTGCCTTTGAAGATCTGCTTCTAAGTGCATAAGTCCCTTTCTGGAAATCCAAACCAGGCTCCTCTGTGGGACATTTATGGCAGGACTTGGAAATGAAGTCATAGGCAGAATTTCACCAAGTTCCATATATAAAGTCGGCCCACTTTGTGGAAGTTCAGTATATGGAACTTCTATATACATGTATATTGAAAACACCAGAAAATAAGCCATTAAAGAAAAGCCAACTGAAGAACTTTGCACTAGGATGAAGAATCAGAAATGGGATATCTTGTGGAATGAATCGTGCCGTTCCTACTAGAATTTTGTTGTCCTAACCACATACTGTGTGTATTTTTCTAATTTCCTCTGTTAACCTTGAGGATGCTATGAAGCCTGGCATGATTTGAAAGGCAAAAATCCTTCTGAAGGGATCCGATTTATGTACCTAACCCCATGTTTTGCTTTGACAGTTTTTACCCCATAGCACACATCACGGGGTTGTATGTGCTTCCCATCAGGGAACTGGCAATGTACTTTCTGCAGTATCCTGCAGTTTAATTGGAACAAAAATACAAACATCTCTCTTTATGTTTATTATCACAATGATCCCAGCAAAACCATTTTCCACAGTACGCTTGTGATATATGGCAGGACTCTGAAAAGAAATTGCAGCTACTGTGATGCATCTGCATAATCTCCACCAGGACGACAGACCTCCATGCTGAAGGCTTGCTATTCTCTAGAGCGGAGGTTCCTAAAACACAGGCCAGGATGCCAAATAGGATCCATTGTACCATCTAGGGATGGAGTTACGATCCCAATGGATACTTGCGATGCTTTACGTGTTTTGGGTCATGGCATTATGTTCATGTCTCAAAATGGGGTCACGCAGGAAACGTTTTTGGAAGACACCATCCTTGAGCTTGATTTTCATTTAGTCATTCTTTTTCACCTGAAACGGTTGAAAAATGGTTACGTCCACAAAGGTTTTGCAGCGCATACGTAATTCTAATATAGGTTCTTCTTGTCCAGTTGGAAAAGGATATGCCCTCTCATGTGCTGATTGATCCTAGCCTTTTGGAGCTGAACCTGAACTCAGTGCAGCTTTCTCATGCCTACACAACAAACAACTCTTTACAACTCACAAAATTCTGCACAAACTCGCAAAGAACAAACATTTTTTGCACACACCCACCAACGGAAGTGGGTCCAATAAATAAATAAATCAGAGGCATTACGTAAATCTCTCTCATATGCTCAGGACCAAAACAGCAATCACAGTCTTCCTTGTCAGATTAATTTCAGAGCTGTTCTAAAAACTCTGAGCAAGGGTGTAACTAGACTAAAGACAGGCAGTGCAGCTGCACTGGGGCATATAAGCCTTGGTGGGGGGAGAGGGTCCACGGGTCCTGGTGGACTTCCCTGCTGGGAAGGGGGAGACCTCAGTGCTTACTTTGTTGTTTTTTTTTTAAAAAAAAGATAAAGAAAAAGTGACGATCCAGAGCCCAAGCCTGACTCAGAAATCATGGCCCTTTCCCCAGAGTTTGCCAGAGCAGGTCTCGTTCTCACTTGGGACCAACATGGCGACCACACTCTACCTCTGGCTAACATCTCTTGAAAAACAGAAAAGTCAATGAAAATAATCACCAAAACGTTACATTTAAAATCTCATGGAATTTAATCCAATCCCATGATCTGGGGATGGGAGAATGGTACTGAAGAGTTTTGGAAGCTTGCAAAGGTATGGATTACCAAGTGCTACACTGTACTGTTCTTCCAAAATGTCTGTTGCACAGAACAGGCTACCATGGCATGATCAAATTTAAACTAGGGTATAATGCATGGCAAAATGGAAACTGACATGCTATACTTGCTACAAAATCCAATATGGATGTTCCAACGAGAATCTTATTTGCAGGGGAAACAAAGTTCTGAAAGTATAAATAGCCTGGCTTATGTTGAACAAGAAGATCTAGGACAGGAGAGCTTCAACATGCGCTGGATCAATGCATCAAAGTGCAGATGTTTACTTTAAACAGTCTCTCACCGCCTCATAATGTAAAATAAGAGTTGCCTCTTTTTCTGTCCCCTACACTGTCCTCTTCCCCAGACAGGCATTAGGAGTCTGGTATCACTCGTAGTGGTGACGTGGGGGTGGTTGTTTTGAGTTTCAAGTGGGAAATGGGTGGAGAAGTGTCATTTAGACAATCCCATTGAAAGGCGGAATGAAATCCACTAGGTCTAATAAAGATGACCTCCCAGTTCACTTTTCCAGTCATATTCCTCTTTCACTATGAGTGTCAGATCTGCAAAATAACCCAGTGTCCAACTACTGCGGAGAAACTTAGCCCAACTTTAGAGAATTCATTTCCGTTTACTAAATACAACATGGTCCATTGCAGGTTGGTGTCTATAAGGCTTAAGAAATTCTCTTAGCAACAGGAGGAAACTTAGCAACTTGCAGAACCTGCAAATAGTGAAGAGACAGCAATGCTAAGAAGAGTTTTGCCTGTGTTTTGAAAAAATAATATCAGAAAACTCATCTCCTGGGTGACACAGAAACAAACACACACCCTCTATAGGTGTTAAGAAATGAGATGGTAGCTCCCACCCGGTGGGTGTCGATCTGCTCATTTTTTGGTGTTGGCCCCACCAGTCACGTGGTCACCACGCACTGGATATGCAGTTCCCACTGTCAGCGGGGTCCCAGAGCATGCGGACCCTGCGATGGAGACAAATGCAAGCTACTGTGCAGCCATGTGCCCACATCCCATCAATTATGTTGCATACAGCATTGCACACGTACAGGTCCACCAGCATCATAGAATCGCGGTTGAGAAGCAACCACTTCCTGCCCCTCCCCCTGCTCTCACTGCTATGCATGTAACATCCGCCTTAAAAGCCCTCCAGCCCAATTTCAAACGTGTTCTCCCAGCTCATCCTGGTTTGCATCATGTACCTGATGCTTGCTCTTTCCAAGTCACTGCATTCGAAGGAATTACTTGCAGAGGATTTCTGTTGCTGTGACAATGGCTAATACCAACAGAAAACAACCAGCACCACTACCTCCGCTGTTTGATCACAGCCACTCACCACCCACAGATCTGCCCACCAAAGCTGCATTCCTTGGACTGAGGAAGAGACCAAAGCCTTCATTGCCTCACTGCCCTGATGACAGTGAGATGATACCCATGGGAAGTGCCTCGATCAGATGGTGGAGATAAATCTCTTGGGGGAAACAAGTGACTCAGGTACAGGGAATGTGAACTGACTGATGGAGAGCTTCTTACCCTATACGAGTTTTGGAAAAGCGGAGAAGAGCAGAATGCCCTCACAAGCAGGAATGCTTTCTGCCCTAACCGTATAGTAATGCAGACGATGCTAGAGAGGGAGTACCAAAAGTGCATGCTTGACTGGGGTTTTTGTGCAAATCAAGAAGGATTTCCAACACCACAGCAGGCGAGACCCTAATAAAATTGTGCTGGCTATTGACTTTTGTGATCAGTACTCAGCCAGTACATCGCCATGAGCCGTGGATGTGAGAAACCGGGTGGTGACAATGTACAAAGACTGATTGTTTTCAATTTCAATTTGTACTTTCGCTTTCAATTTTCACTGTAGGCACACAACGTATGCGATTTGTTCAATAAACTGGGCATTCTTTCTGTGCATAGCAAAATGTTATTTCCAGCTGCCAAGTGCTGGTACGTATAAACCCAGGTATGACTCTCTTGGCGGGGGTTTGGCGTAGCATGGTGCAAAAGAGCACCTTCCCAAGTATTAGGTTTATCACACTAAATCTGTTGAGTTGGGGGCTGCCCACATGCACAAGAAATACACGCAGGGGCTGCCTGTTTATTAGGCTCTACACGCTAAACATGTGAGTGGGGGCTGCATGTACCAAACTCGGACTCCAGGGGGCTATCATCTTGTTTGTTAACAACCTATATTAAAGGAATTAGTTTCTAATCAAAACTCTTCTGGCTCAGAAGAACCGAGTGGCGCAGAATGGCACTGTGAGTGTCATTTTGCAGCCAAAACAGATTAACTGGGATGGTTCTCTTTTGACCAGCTAAAGGGCAGTACTCCAGTGGCCTAGATCCAGTGCAGAGATTCTTCTCTCTCTTCTCGGTCATGTAGCAGAGCATATGGGATGTGTCTGGAATGCTTCATGCTTTGCCAGTTTTCAGCCCTTCTTGATGTTACAGTCTCCCATAAATTAGAGGCTTCAGGGTCTCTGCCCCAGAGAACTTGCAGTTTAAACTCAAATGTAACAAGTAAACAACAAATAGAGGCGTTGGAGGAAAAGGCAAGGGGACACTATGGGTGATTTCAGACGTTACGTTTGAGGCATTCACCCCGGCTGAACCACAGTCAAACGCGGCCCGCGTTTGACTGTGGTGCACGTCTGTTGGCTCTCCGCCAGATGTGCACCACAGTCAAACGCAGGCCGCGTTTGCATTCACCACACTTCTGGACCCCAAGATGCAATGAGGTCGAGAAGTGTGGTGAATGGCCACCACGGCCGTGGTGAACGGAAAGTAACATCTGGTTACTTACCGTTCACCTCGGTCAATAGGATTCCCCCCCCCCGCCAGTGGTTGTGGCAGCGGTCAGATTGGCCACTGCTGCTGCCCGTCGGGAGGGGGGAGGGCCACCGGGGAACGCTGGAGGCGGAGCCATGCAGCAGCATGCTGCACTGTGCGGCCCCGCTCCCTCCGGGTGAGGGGGTGCCCCTTTAGACATTACGGTCGGACGCTTTCACCACGGCCAGGGGTGAAGGGAGGAACATCTGTTGGCTCACCCCTTCATCCCCGGCCGTGGTCCGAACCACCCCACGACCCGTGGGGAAAGCGCCCGGCTGTAACGTCTGAAATCACCCTATGGTTACAACAACAGCATCGGATACATAGAAAATATCTGATCCAAAGTCCATAGTACAACTCCATTACTTCCACAAGTTTTGGGCTGGGGTCTTGGGAGTGTCTGATGAGCCACTGAAATTAGCATATTGTTTATATGAACTATTTGTTTCATGTGGGCACTTTGGAAGGAGAAAGATTTACTAGGAACTTGAATGATAATATTGTGGCTTGGCACTGGTATTCTGTGTTTTTTCCTCCATTTTTCTTTGCTGGGCTCTGTTGTTTTTGTGGTCAATACTGAGATTTAAATTTTTTACTCTGCTCCTATTCAGGGGGGTGGGGGTGGATTCTTATTGGCCTCAGTCTTTGGCTCTAAAAATTGATGTTAAATTTCCCCTAGGAAGATGCAACCTAAAAATATTCTGTACTGATGCATTTTTAAATCTGTCCAGATGTAAAGCACTGGCATGAGCTAGCTTCATTTTTTGAGCTCAGAATGACACTCCGAAAAAGTGGATTTTTTAATTACAGAAGACGTGTTCAACCATGGCTTGGAACGGCTTTCAGGTTGCTGTGATCCAGGCCCTATGATCAATCTTCTTTTCTCATGCCACGTGTTTCGGAGACCATTCGGCAGCAGTGATTTAACACAGATATTAATGTGGTAACTGCTAAAAGGAGATTCCTAACTTTTCATTACCTTCTAGGCCAGGAATGTGGAACCACATAAAACTCTCCTTTGGGCAGTTTTTAGCTCAAAAAGGCAACCCACTGAGAAAATGGAGATCACACACCATCAGGGAGGCTTGACTGAGCTAGGGAAAAGCCAGGATTTACAGGATTTTTAGTATACAAATTCACTGAACAGGCATTTGCAGTTCCTCTTCTGGGCCTTGCAGACACTTCTGGCATCCGTCTATCCCCAGTTCTTCCCTCCTTTAGGTGCCATTGTAAGACCTGACTTTTTCGCCAGGCTTTCGACTGGGGAGACGAGTAGGGGTAGAGGGGGTTGGAGGGGATCGTTTTTGTATCAGAAAACTTGTAGATTCATTTTATATTGTTATTGATTGTATTATTTTTTTTATTTATTGTTTTATTGTAAGCCACCCTGAGCTACCCGAGGCAGGAGCGGGTGGGATAAAAATTCCTGTATAAATAAACAAACCACTCCTCCCACTTCATGCTGATGCCAAGAGTCCGAACTGGCAGGAGGCAGGTGAAGGTTCAAGTTGCTTGTCTCTTTACCACTTTCTCAGATCCTCTGTACATGCGGATGCTCCATCACCTAGACTTTCAGTCTAGGGACCAGTTCTCTCATGGGATTGATAGTTCCTTCATGGTTTTGAAAGACAAATGGGAATTCAACTCCCAAGTCCCTAAGGCACTTTCTAAACCATGTCTACATTTAACTTATGCTGCTGATCACACCTCCAATACCATAGCTTATTTTAATAAGAGTTTTAACAGTTTTGTTAACAGCTTGCCCACTTGGTTCCTCCGATAAAGCCTTGAATGTATACCATTCGGTCCTGGACTCGTTTTGCTGCTCCATTTGCCATTATATTCCAGCACTGCCTGTTCTGATACCTCAATCTTTGGCCCTTTTCACACAGACACTCTAACACTGATAAAATGGGTGTTACATTTGATTACACGCTGCAGGGCTGCAGGTGTGCTCTATGGGTGCCCTGCAATAGGGATAATAAAATGTAACACCCATTTTATCAGTGTTAGAGTGTCTGTGTGAAAAGGGTCTTTGACAATGCCTTACCTTTATTACCTGAAAAAGGGTACCACCAAGGCAGGAATCATTGACATATGTTTTGGAGTGACTGCTGCAAAAAAACCCAGCTCATTAAGCTTCTGTAGACTTATATTTACTCCCTTTCCGTGTACTCTAGTCATCCAACTCAGTCACCAGTGTTCTTCAAACTTAATACAATATTTTGAAATAATCTTTTCTTTTTTTTAAAAATCAATTTGCTCTTCAAAATCTATGTGAAGTATATTCAGGTACCTAAATCCCGTGCATTTTCCCCAGTGCCAACAATGGGAAATATGCAGTGAACACAGGTTCCTGAGCATATTTCATTTCCGTTATCATTACTTATGCTTTGTTCTATTGACTAGAGCTCTATTTCTCATTTTCTTATCTACGGATTTTTAAAAAAACAACCTCTTGAACCTCAATATTTCACCACAGTTGGGTTTTATGTATGGGTTACATATGCCTCCCCACAGCTATTGCAGTATTTCTAATCAACCTCCATGATTAATGTAAGGGGTTTAACTCCCTCAGCTTTCAGATTAGCTTGTTAAACGTTTAAGATCTTCCTGGAAGTGCACATATACACTCCTGGAGTCCGCACTCAATTATGCCTCAGTTTCTCTAAAGAGAAACTTTCCCTCGCTCATTCCTTTTTTCAGGTGTGCATAATTGGCACACCACAATCATACCATTTCCCTTTTGTTTATGCTGAAAAATAAGACAACATGCAGTATGCTGACTCTCTCTTGAATGTACCTTGAGACGACTCAAATGTATCTTCTTCCTCTTCAATTCACTTGAAATCTTTTCCTGCTCAGTGGACAACCACTTTTTCTAGATAATAACTTAGAAAAAAGTTGTTGTTTTTGTTTTTAAACAATTTTATTATGAATCACAAGTGTACAACAATGGTTTACAGCAGAAGTATGCCTGAAGTTACATATTGATCTATGCAATCATATCTCAAATAAGTCATAAACCTTAATGAATAGAAAGAAAAAGCAAAAAGAGAAAGAAAAAATAATTTAAACAATTAAAAAAATAAAAAAATATATATAACTCAAATAATTGTTGTGGGGTTGACTATGTCCCCCTAAGGAGGGAAGCTTACAATGTAAACATTGCAGATTAACAAATCCTTATCAGAGCCTTATCATTACCCCGGTTTATACATTATCTCCTTTTTTCCAAGTTCAGCAGATATCTGTAATACATATTGTTTTATGTTAGAAAAAAGCATTTTTCCAAACATGATCAATTTGGCCAAAACAAGTCTCATTATGTTTGTGATGGTGGATAATTAAGAATATTTATCTGGGATCCAGAATGCTGATAGCTTAGCCAAATCCTGGCGGATCAATAATTGAGTGAAGAAACATTTATCTATCACACAAGTTATTCAAAAACAGAGACCCAGCAGAACAGATCCGAGAGGAGGGTTTGGTCCTTGGTCGATAATTTTAGTCTTATATTTATGACTCCATCAATATCTGCGGGACCGCCTCACCCTCCGTGTTCTGGACCAAACCCTGTGCCCACTGGGAGCGCCCTTCTTGATGTCCCCCGGGTTGTTCGGGAGCGACTATAGAGAGGGCGTTCTCGGTGGCTGCACCTAGGCTGTGGAACTCCCTTCTGGCAGAGGCCAGGGTGGCCCAGGACCTCACCTCTTTCCACTGTTATTGAAAGACTTGGCTGTTCTGCCGGGTCTTCGGTGAGTGTTCTGGGATGAGAGGGGGTGGGGGAAGTTGTTGGTTTTTTAAATTCTGTGACACACCCTTTTTGATAGTCTGTTTGGTTTATTTATTGGTTTTATAGTTTTGTATGTTTTTAAATATTTTATATTTGTAAGCCGCCTTGAGCTAATAGATGTTGGAGAGGCAGAGCAAAAATATTGTAATGAATAAATATATCAAATAAATACATAAATATTTTGTGATGGGGGACTGGACTAAAATTTGGTCTGAAATGGGGAACTCGTCTGCTATCCCTGGTTAATACTTGCATTTTCGAGTACCGCCTCGGGTACTCAACAGGCTTCCTGGCTACTGATTGGGTACTCGGGGGTGGGGGGGGAGGAAATCGGTCATTTCTTGTACCAGTTTTTTTATTTTCCTGTTACTGATTGATAAATCAGGATGGAAAACTGAAAAATTAGGACTGAAAGTTGATATTCCCAGGACATTGGGTGTTCAAGTTGGGTCAAAA
The DNA here is from genome assembly GCA_003113815.1 of Sphenodon punctatus. Lineage (NCBI taxonomy): Eukaryota > Metazoa > Chordata > Lepidosauria > Sphenodontia > Sphenodontidae > Sphenodon > Sphenodon punctatus. The sequence goes on along the minus strand of QEPC01002602.1, from coordinate 90,147 downwards.
TTAGGTACTGACTGACACCTGATATTTTCGAGCCGATTTGAGTACCGGAAATTTGATGGGAATAACCGAGTTTTCAGGTAGTCATTTCAGCTCTAGTCACTCTGCATTTATAATTTCTCCATGGGTACATCGGTGCCTCTGGATAAGGTAAGTTAATAATGAATGAATAAGGTGAGCAGTCTAATTTTCTTGAGCAAGCAGCTTTCAGGGTCCAGTCCTTCATGGGGATAATAGTTAGCACATAAAAGCTAATCACACTTGCAATTAACAACTAAATGGGACTGACCTCATGCTAATTGCTAACACAGGTACTATCCTCACCAAGGATCATACAGTCAGTTTCATTTCTGTATTTCAACCAGACAGCATTACCCAATTTTCATCAAAGCCTATTTTTATTTCCTTCCCCTACAGAAAAACTTTGTTCTCATTCTCAGTTTTACTCATGTTCAGGAGGAACCAAAGTCTTGTCATCTAGACCTTAAAAAATAAAATAAAAATGAAACAGATCCGCAAAACATTTTTACCATCCTCCTACAATAACCTGGACTGTTTAACTTGGATTATGGAGATGTTATCTCCATGTCCTGGGTTCCTAGTTCCTCCCTCAGGGGTGTAGCAAGGCTATGGTGGGGCCAGGCTCATGTTCCAATGATGGGCTCCCGTAAGGGCAAGGGACAGGGTCTCCAGGGTTGGGGACAGGGCTTACGCATGAAGGCAGCATTGCCCCATCTCCCAACACAGCAGCAACCCTGCCAGGAAGGTAGTTGTAGAGTGGGAACTTCTGAAAACTTCCTTCTTCGCAGGGACATTTGAAGCAGCCTGAGCGTCCCCAGGAAATTTTCAGAGTAGGCAGGGACAGTGTCCTGACATCATTCAGTGGCAGCTCCCTCCTCCTCTGAAAATGTTCTGGTAGCATTCACACCGCTTGCAAAGGGCCCGCTCAGAGTCTGGGGCCCAGGTTCAACTGAGCCCCCTTTCTCCATGTTAGCTATGTCCCTTTCCCCCTTAAACATCCATTTTTAGATATTACTTGTTGACTAACAAGAACTGATGATACTATGGTCCAGTCATTTATATAGCACCATGGTGCTGGTTTGTCATAGCAAGAGCCGGTGTAGCCTAGTCCAACTCCCAAGACTTGGACTTGGAGACCAGGGTTCAAATCCTGTCTTAGCCATGAACTCAGTGGGTGGCCTTGGGCAAGTTGTTCTCTCTCAGCCTTGGTTTCCCATCTGTAAAATAGGAATAATAATGACCTACCTCACAGGGTTCTTGTGAGGGGGAGCTACAAAAGGAAAAGTACTTCGAACACTGAAAATGCTAGATAAATAATAATAAAGCAACATGAAACAATCAGTACTAATAAGTCAGACAAGGCCAACAACTGGCATCTAAGTGATGAGAACAAAGCCTATGGAAGTCTTCTGGGGAGTTACTTCCAGACTAGACGCTACACATTCAGTGGTTAGGGGTGGGACACTGGGGAGAATACTGGATACCGGATTTACCAGTATCAGATCTCCCTGGTACCGGATTTACCAATATCAGCATACCGGATCTTTAACGCTGGGCGTTTTACCAGTTTTTTTACATTGCGGCCGTTTATCTCAATGGCCGCAATGTAAAAAAACTAGTAAAGCACCTAATATTAAAAAACCAGTATGCCGGTACAGGTAAATATTGGATTTGTCGGATACACCCAAATACCGGCAATATCGGTTCTCGGGAGAACCGGAATTCTCACCCCTAGTAACTATCCCAGTTAAGTGTACATCTATTTTTAGAAGTAAGAGCAGAAAAAGAGAGGGGTTCAAGACAAGGTTTCAAAGGACTAATGGAAAGAGAAAAAAGAGCATACCAAAAAGAAACAAACACACTTTTCTCTGCCTTGGGCTCCCTCTCTACTGCAGCTGTCCCATCAACCAGATGGAGAATCAGATTAACCGAACAATAGATGCAACTTGCTGAATACTTACATCTGTACCTCTCAGAGCTGAATGGAGCCTATACCCTGCTAGCAACATAGGATTCTGCACTCATGGGGAGAAAATGCACACTGGAGGGGGAAGATTTTCCTCTAATAGACAATTGTGTTACTAAAAACAGCAAGTAGCAGAATAAAACAGAACATTAAACTGTAATGAACCACAAAGCCTCAAAGAATCAAGACAGGCTCCCCATGCAAATCGCTAACAACAATGCAACTATTATTTGACCATTTCCCATAATTTGATGCTGAAACTTAATGAAAGCAAAGAAGAAATTAGAGGACTGGTTTTTATACTGGCCAAAGTATTTTTGCTCACTCTGCTCTGCAATTTTTCTAGCATTATGTTCCATCTAAAAACTTTGGTTTGTTATAAAGACTGGTTTGAGCTAAGTATATATACAATAATCTAAAAAGCCTGAAAGCCCGCAGTAGTGGTTTGTTTGTTTATTTATTTATTTATAAATATTTGTTAGCTGCCCCCTCATGCCTACAGCATCTCGGGGCGGCTTACAGCATAAGAACACACAATAAAATTAATTAAAGCAATGTTTTAAAAATACAATCCCCCCTCCCCCCTCCCCTCCGAAGGCCTGGGCGAACAGCCAGGTCTTACAGGCTCGCCAAAACGCCAACAGACCTGGGGCCAGATGGGCTTCCTCCGGGAGGGAATCTCCATTGTGACCCCCTGCTTTACACAGGGGACCTCCAAAAAAGGCACCCCCAGTGGACCGCAGGGATCGCTCTGAGGCGCGGAGGGCGAGGCGGTCCCCAAGGTATGAGGGGCCTAGACTGTGTAGGGCTTTATAGATCAACACTAGCACCTTGAATCGGGCTTGGTACACTATAGGCAGCCAGTGCAGAGTACCGAGCACAGATGTTATGTGCTCCCACCTTCCCGTCCCCATAAGGAGACAGGCCACTGCATTCTGCACCAGCTGCAGCCTCTGAACCAGAAACAAGGGACGCCCTACGTACAGCGCATTGCAGTAGTCTAGCCTTGAGGTGATGAAGGCATGAATGAGGGTGGCCATGTCGGGCCTGGAAATGTATGGACACAGCCTCCGTACCAGATACAGCTGGTGGAAGGCAGCCTTAGCCACCCTCTCTACCTGCCGATCCAGCTGGAGCTCCGAGTCCGACAACACCCCCAGACTCCAAACCTGCTGGGCTACAGGAGGGTGGACCCCCCCTACCAGGGGAGCCAGTACCTCCCTCGCCCTACCCACCACCATCACCTCCGTCTTATTGGGATTTAGCTTCAGTCTGTTCTGCCACATCCAATCCGCCACAGCCTCCAAACATTGGGAAAGTAATGAGACAGCAGGACCTGGGCTGTCTCTTATACACATCTAGATGTGTATAAGAGACAGCCCCAGGACATTCACTGCATCAGCCAGCGTCACTTCCCGAAACTCATCCCAGAAAGATCAACCAGACGGTGCCTCCATAACCTTGTGCCCGTCGCTTTCTGCTTCCAATCCGGTGTCAAAATTACTCTGGATCTGAGCGATCTTGTCTGCAAAGTAGGCGGAAAACTCCTCACAGTGGACCTGGGACAATTCCCTGTCCAGGTGGAGGGAAGCCAGACTGACCAGTCCCCGCACCACCTGGAACAGCTCAGCTGGATGTGACTTTGAAAACGCTATGAGGACAGCAAAGAACTCCTTCTTTGCTGTCCTCACAGCCTCAACATAGGACCGCAAGTGGGTCCTATGGAGAAGTTGGTCAGATTCAGAGCGAGTCCGACGCCAGCATCGCTCTAGTCTCCTACCTACCTGTTTCTTACCTGTCTCTTATACACATCTAGATGTGTATAAGAGACAGGTTCAGCTGGGGCCCCTCCTTGAGACTGGGTGACAGCCTCCCCTGCTGAAGGGAAGCATTCACTGCCCTTGCCAGCACCATCCCCAAGGTCTCCCTGGAGGCTTTCACCAACCAGGACTGGCATGGATCTAGTTCACAACTAGTGGCTCTAGCAGACCCCAGGACATTCACTGCATCAGCCAGCGTCACTTCCCGAAACTCATCCCAGAAAGATCAACCAGACGGTGCCTCCATAACCTTGTGCCCGTCGCTTTCTGCTTCCAATCCGGTGTCAAAATTACTCTGGATCTGAGCGATCTTGTCTGCAAAGTAGGCGGAAAACTCCTCACAGTGGACCTGGGACAATTCCCTGTCCAGGTGGAGGGAAGCCAGACTGACCAGTCCCCGCACCACCTGGAACAGCTCAGCTGGATGTGACTTTGAAAACGCTATGAGGACAGCAAAGAACTCCTTCTTTGCTGTCCTCACAGCCTCAACATAGGACCGCAAGTGGGTCCTATGGAGAAGTTGGTCAGATTCAGAGCGAGTCCGACGCCAGCATCGCTCTAGTCTCCTACCTACCTGTTTCATACACTGCAACCCCTCAGTAAACCAAGGGGCCCTGCGGTGACAAGACGGAGGGAGAAGACATCTCGGAGCCACCCTGTCGATGACCTCCCCCAACAAGATGTTCCAATGCTAGACAAGCTCATCCACAGAGTGGCCGTCCGGGTCTAAGGTTAACTCTCTCAAAGCCTCCTGGAACCGCTGAGGTTCCATCAGCCTCCAAGGGCGGACCAACCTAACTGGTCCATTCCCCTTCTGGAGGAGGTGCGCTGAGAGACTGGCCTGTAGAAGATAATGATCCGTTGAGCTGCAACAGTGTCACAATGCTTCAGATTCGTTCCAAGGTCTTTGAGCCAAGGGTCACACAAGTCACGAGGTCTATCACATATTTCTGTAGCTGTAGGTTTGGCTTTCCCCTGTTGTTCTCGACTGCCTAGTGCAAATCTTTCGAGTTTCATACGCTGTATAAAAATAACCCACCAAATCTTTGTCACCAGATGATTTAAGAGTAGTCACCCTAGTAAAACCAGACATTTGTGCCTACTGCTGGACCACCTGCAATTTACCCTTGACTGAACTACTTAAGCCATGGTGGGAAACCCCTGGCTCCCGAACCACTCCTTTTTGTTTGGCTCACAGAGCAATATGGATTCCCCACTTGTGATGTAAATGACCATGGGGGAACACCCCCCAAAAAAATTAACCACAGAAAAATTAGCCACAGCAAAAAATTAACCAGACCCAAGAATGCATTGCAAAATCCCCTTGCAAACTTTACATGAGAAGGTTTGCAAATCTCCAGATTTGAATTTGCAGCTGCAAATTCATGAAAGTCATCTAACGGAAACATCAAGCTGAAGTATTTATGCCAGCCCTCCTAATCACCTCTTAAGTTCTCTTGGGCCAGCATTTAAAAACTTTAAATTTTTAAAAATGAAACCCTATTTTCCATATTGAGGCACTTGAAAGTTAGACCACTTTTAATTAGATGCTGTGAAACCCCATACTTGCAAGGTTAACATGAGAGTCTGCAAAATAAACAAGACTACACAACATTTTAAAAAAGAAATCTGCATCCAATAATACATACAATTAATAAAACACCAAGAGGAACATTAGAACAGCTTTCTCCAGTTATAAACTATTCCTGTTACTGTTGAGACTGTTGATTTGCCTACATTTTTCAGCCTTGAAGGGAGCCATTCCAGACATCAACAGTTCAGATGCGATCTTTTACTGGACCAACTTCTATGGGCAAGAGGATGCACTCTCTCAAGCCACACAGGGCCCTTCTTCGCCCTAACAGACGTTCTGGGGGATCCCGGCGGGGAATCGGGGAGGGGCCACGTGGTGCAACGTGCGCCCCCTCCACGCTCCCCGCCGTCCGCCCTCTGGGGAGACGGGCGGCCGCCGCAGCCAATGCCACCGCAGCGCTCACCCGCTATGGCCACGGCCTGGAATCCCTGCGGGGATTCCAGGCCGTGTCCACTGTCCAGACGTGACGGCGGGGGTCACCACGGCGGGGAATCGCATTCAACACGCGACGGCCTTCAGTCCCGCCGCTTCGGCCGCTCGCGTGGTGAATGTGATTCCACGCCACGGTAACATCTGGGGGGGAACATCCGTTCCCCCCAACAGACGTTACGTGGTCCAAGCCACCATAGGGAATTGACTGTGGTGGACATTGACCACATAACGTCTGAAAATACCCAGTGAACAAGTTAGTCTCCCCCACGTACCACAGCCTCCCCTTTACATATATGACTTTGGCTGTAAATGACACCCTGGACAGCCACATAAACACCCACATCATGTCCCTCAAGCTGTTGTGCTAGCTGCATTCATTTCAGTGCGGTTTTAACACTCATGCAGCACTGTCAGGATTATGCTGTAATTAACAAAACTGGGTTCTTGGAGGAACTTGCATGTCAGTTAGAACTCTCTCCTGATTCTGCCCAACTGAAAGAGGAGCTATGAAAAAACCTATTCTTTTCCTTAGATTTCTACCCTCAAGTTCATAGAAAGTTACTTCAGTAGGAGCCAAGGACTCTGCACATTTGTTAGGAGGTGCTCAGCAGTTTACAGGATTGGGCCCCATGTGATCAGTTATATCGTACGCAATCATCATCATCATCTAAGGAATTCACGCCCCTGTTCCATCTCTGGTTATTCACAATTACGTGCCCAAATTCCCTACTCATCAGTGAAACGAGGGAGACTAATTTTTGGAATGAACAGTATTGTGTTTGGTCATAAACTGGAAAATATGCAACATACTGAAATAGCTGGATAATTAAATTATTTTTCAGAATAGCTATATTTAATCCTCCTGGCATGCTGGTCCCAGATAAGAGAAATTCTGCCCTCACTTACCAGAGTAACATCCCTCCTGTCTGAATTCAGTAAGAGTTTCACTAATATATCAATGAACTGAATCTGTGCCAAAATGTGTTTCTATCTCAGTTCATTAGATTTTCCAGCTCTAGATTACAGAAAGCAAGAAATGTCACTAAATCTGTTCAGTATTAGGAGGAGGCAAAATGTATTATCCGCCTTCCAACTAAACCATTTCCTTCAAATCTGAAACAGATGGGAATGGTTAGTTCCTTTATATGAGCTCATCTCGACTTTTGGATGGAATGCAGTAGATTTGGCCACTTTACACATATTGATATAGAAACCAATCCTGATGGTTCTTACCGTCACATACACACCCATTTGCTCTTCCCAGCATTCATAGAGTCCAAGGTCAGAAGGAATCCACCAGAACTTCAAGTCAGCCCCTGAGCAGGATAGGTACCACTAACTTCCATCCTACCACCCCCTATATGAGCTTCTGAACTCTTCGTAAAATAAAGGTAACTTAACCCTTGGAAGATGGAATGATAGTTGGTCACGGGCAGAGAGCAGGAAGGACCAAGATACACCCATGGCAGAGGCCTCTGCAATGTCAGGGAGTTAACTTATTCCCAGATGGCAAACCCCCCACCACCACACACACACACACACTACTGGGAAAGATGAAAAACTGGGCACATTCACACAAAACATTAACCCCTAGGTAAAAGTTTCTATGCACTAACATTTCAGGTCTCTGCTCCTATTCCATTACATGGAACTGGGGGTAGTTCCATGGATAGAAGCAGCTAGACAAAATTACTTCATCCCCTGGGTAATCTACCCAGGGGAAATTAACCCAGGGTAAACCTTTCATGTGAATCCACCAAGTCAGCAGCCAATCTGACCCAGGAGACATTTTTTTTCTAATCTCATAATACGGCAATCAGATAAACCCTGAGCATGCAATGAAGATGCACCAGTTGGGAACCTGAAATAACATTTCCTGTATTGTTTCAGTGCCATGCCACCACCCTAATATTGATAGGGCTGATCCCAAGCCCTGTGGATTCTGCACACAGTCACACGCAAACTGCGCAGCTCTCTATTGCAGGCACATTGTGTCCCACAGAAACCACGCACATGGGATCCACAGGGCCTTTGGATCAGCCCCAATGTGTATGTTTGCAACAGTGGGCTTTATACACAATGCTATACATCGTCTAAAGTTACCAAAGATTAGCTTCTTCTGTGAATCCCAACAAATGGAAAAATCCATTTGTTGGGATCCCAACAAATAGAAAAACCTCCAAGCCGGAGAAGATGTGCAACATTTCCTGCTTCTAGGCTCCCCAGAAAGTCTTATCTTTCCACACCTGTCTCCTAAGCTGTAAAACCTACGAGGATGACTCTCTTGATATTCTTCTCTTGTCAATCCCCAAAATGCATTGTTGGCACTTGACAAAAGATAAACATTAGAATAATTATACTTCTCCCAAGAACAAAGTGAAACTGTTTTTAGTAATGAAATATCCAATAACAGAAAGATTAAGAAGAAGCTTTACAATTATGTGTTTATGGATATTAGGAGGGAGATTTTCAAAAGGTAAAAAAATGGTATTTACCTGCCAAACTTTATGTTCAAATCAATGGCTGCTAGGTGCCAGGCAGCACAATCCTCTGAATATTTAGCACTGACATGGTTTAGCATCATTACAAGTCCTATTTTACTTAAATGGAATTTATACCATCACTAAAAAGCCAGAGGACCCAATCTTTGGGGTCTTCTTTGCCTCTGAAAGCTTCTACTACCACCACCACCCCAATCGCTGTGTGGGTGAGATGATTTGTAGACTGCTAAAATTTTCTAACTTGTTACTAATCATGCATTGAGCATGAATGCTATGTTAATAACATAGGCTGTTTTTAAACAACCACACTATACCGTTCCAAACTCGTTCTTACCTGACTTGTTCAAATGACATCATTGTCATAATCAGTCTGGTTTCTGTGGCTAAACAACCACTGTTGTGATGTTCCATTTGAGTGTTCCATTCCTGGTTGTCTAAGGATTAGAATGTTCTACCTGTCTGTGTGGATGGTACAAATGACTGTTGAATAACATTCTTTATTTAGAACATTCTGATAAAACCTTGAAAAAGGTGACAAAAATGTTCTAAAACCCAAAGCAAGCTAGAAGCATCACAATTTGTAACATTCCAACTATCTAGACAAACACCTTCAGAACAACATAAAAAAACCCAAGAACATTCTAAATGTATGTTTACAATAAACATACATTTATTTAAATGTTTACAATGTTTGGGGATATTTAAGAATAGTCCTAGCCACACCTAAAACCAAACTCTGTTGTCAGTCTCCATTGGGAAGCAGAACTTACAATTTACGGCGAACTTTACAACTTAAGTAAATTTACAATTTACGGAGGTCTATTGGCAAGTAGGGTTAAAATGGACATCTAAAGTGAATACTAAATTTGACTAATTTGACTGGTTTACAGAAGTTTGAGCTTGGATTGCTAGGGTAAGAGATTAAATACATCCAAATTTCAGCCAAATTGGATGAAAAATGGCTGAGATATAGGGTACTTTCAGACATGACGCTAACCACCCTTTAACCACCCTTGGTGGTTATTTATGCATGTTGCAGGGCTGTATTGGTGCCCTATGCAGCCCTGTAACATGCATAAATAACCACCAAGGGTGGTTAAAGGGTGGTTAGCCTCATGTCTGAAAGTACCCATAGTAGTTCAAAAATTGAAAGGTTTCCCCCCACTTTTTAAAAGTGTATGCAAACATTTCAAACTGATCAGGTTAAGGGAATTACAGTTTGTCTGGAGAAGCTGTAAATATATTACAAAATTAAAGCTTGTCAGTGAGGTGTGCCTTTGATTTATTTTTTGAAAATTCATCCAGTACTTTTAAAGTTATGATGTGTTAAATTTGCAACGTTAATCAATGGAGAGAGACATTTCTTAGGATAACAAACATTCTAAGCCCAATTTTGTGGAGGTGGGTGTGCACCTGTTCCCAAGGGTGCACCCACCATCTCCACCCATGGAGGCATCGAAGCCCATTGCTCCATGCATGGGTGGTGGGTGGAAATGGATGGAGATGAGTGTAACGCGGATGTGCGCACGCACCCCTATCCATCCCCGCGGCATTTACATGGGCACCTCCACCCACCTCCATGCAGCAAAACTGCGTGGAGATGGGTGGGGGCATCTCATGCGAAAAGGACCTAAATGGAAGCAAAAAGCCTTTTTAAGGGCAGGACAGGATGTCAATGGCAGAGGAAGAGGATTGCCCCACTCTTGTCTGCATGTACACATTCTGCATCCATCAACCTTCCTTCCCCCATATACTTCACCCTGTTCTGTCTGCCCCCTCACCCCCTCCTGTCCCCAGCTTGAGTGTTGCCCCCAACCTGCAGAGGAAGAGGATTGGGGATGAAAGACCAAGGCAAATTGTGGGTGCATGGAGCCTAAGTTGTAAGCAAGCACAAAATGTACAACGTCTTTACTGCTTACATGGCACGAAAGTTAAGGCAGGAACCTTAACATACAATTTCCATGGTTTTTGGAGCATGGCTGAATTTGCAAGGGCCTTAACTCTTCTTGTAAACCAAAGGTTTTTCAATTATGTAATTCCTATTAGTGCAACAGCATTGCACTTAGTGCAACAAGTATCAAACAGATAAACAAATTCAGAGACGACCAAAACAATAATAAAATCCCCAAACCAGAATAACCAAAATGGAGTAAATGAAGAAACGAATGAGCACATACTGCAAATCCAGATGAAAACTGCTTGGATATTCAGTCATGCATCTCAATATACAAACAACCTTTGTAAATAAGGGATAGCACATTTGTTGCAGCTGTTTGCAAGAAGGAACGCCTATCTGTTCTTATGAAGCACTGCATCGCACATGCCTTCAGGGGTCTTTTATCATGCACAACTTCATCGGTGTTTGTAACAACTGACCATGTATCTGTACAGCACTGCGTGTGACTAGTAGAGCTATAGAAAAGATAAGTAGTAGTATTAGTAATTTAGTAATAAAATAAATAGTTACAAAGTATAGCAGAAACTAAAGGAAATATTCCTAGAAAAATAAACCATACTCATCTTCAAAAGGTCAAGTGCTCTCTGGCTTTCTCTTTCCAAGAATCTAGGGTGAAGTCCTCAGACACTAAAGTCAATGGGAGTCAAGTCATAGAGCTCAGTGTGGAAAGGATCACACCAGTCAGATGCTTTTACAGGTCAAAGGTTTGCAGCGCAGTCCTCCTCAGGCATTGAATGCTGGTGCTAGCTCTTCCCACTGGGCCTTGACACTTCACTACTAGCTCACACACCAGTGCTAAGTTTTAGAGCCAGCACTAAATGCTCCAGAGATCATGCAGTATCTTCGGTTTATAACAGCGTGATCCTCAGGGCACTCGATTCCAGTGTTAAGAGCTAGTGTTGGCACTATTCTGCTTGGGGATCACACTGCAAGTTTCCTTTTTAAACCCCTCCCTGAGGAAGGGCCCTGTGTGACCCGAAAGCTTGCTTATTTCCACCACCAACAGTTGGCCCAGGAAAAGATATCATTCAAACCACTTTGTCTCTCTCAAGAATTTCAGAGGTTTAAAAAGAGAAAGCCATCAGGGAAGTTCTTGGAAGCGACATCCAGGGTGCCATATTAATAACAAAAGATGGAACAAGATATTTTGAAACTTAAATGAATTTGCACATGAGCTTAAAAAAAATAATTAAACTTATCCAGCAGAAAATTCTCTGTGGAACTTATTGGACACCAGCAAGAATAAAAAAATAGCTGGATTACAAGAGAATTATACTTAATGGAGCTGTGGACATTCTCAGTGTAATGAGTTACACATGTTTTGGTTGTGCCCTAGGGTAAATAAATTCTTGGATGAGGTAACAAATAGATGAGCAGTGTGATCCTCCAAGTGAACAGCACCGACACTTAGCACAAGAACAATTCCTATTCACTTCAGTGGAGCTAGGACCCATGCTGTGTGCTAGCACCAGCACAACACACTCAGAGAATCACATCCTGAATGAGATTTTTGTAAACTGTCATTCCTAAGACCCAAAAGTTCAGTACGAGGAGAATCTAGATGTTGCAGAGCTTTGGATTCTAAACCGAGCAGAGAAATTAATTTTGGGGGCAACAGCTGTTGCAAATAAGTTGCTATTTCAAAAAAGGGTGCTTTCAGACATGCATGAAAGTCTACTTATGAGCGTGGGTGACTAGTCATGCATCCAAATCAGGTGCGGATTTGATGACATCAAAAAGGCGCCCTGTACATTATTGAAGATTTTCAGCATACTGACAAATGTGCTTTACCGAGCTGCAAAATCCAGCTCAGTACAGCGCGTTTGTCAGTGCGCTGAAAAGCTTCAATCATGCATGGGACACCTTCCCGACATCATAAAAGCTGTGCTTGATTTGGACGCACAGCCAGTCACCCGCTCTTGTAAGTACACTTTTGCGCATGTCTGAAAGCACCCAAAGATAGCACCACAGTTCAGTGTTGCTGGCTGAGGAACTATTGGTAAATTGATGGCATAATCCTCTGGTAGAGTAGCATGCATACCAGCAGTTAGTGCAGGTAAATTTAGTCCCGTTCATTTCAGTGGGACTCAGGCCCACCCTAACTGCTATGCTGCTGGAGGAGTGGACGCTGAGAGGGATAATAATACCAACTGTATAAATGATATTTACCTTCCCATTATACAGGTCTGCATAAGTATCTACATAAGGTGTAGGATACTGCAGGGAGTGAAGAACCAAACCCAAGCTTGTTACTTCAAATTAGTTGTGCACAGTTTGCTGTGGGTCTTGGGATCCTCTTTAAGTAGCCATGACATCAAGATAGCCCATATCCTACCATAAGCCACTTAGGCAGTGTGATCCTCTACATGATAGCACATGGATCTGTGCTAATTGCTAGAGCAAGTCCCTTTCATTTCAAAGATACTTGAGCCTGCAATAACCATTAGCATACATAGTATCTCATCAGAGGATCACAATCTTAAAATGAATTAAGAGTGTCCACAAAAGAATTTGCATCAATTTCACCAAAGCAGATTAAAAACTTACACCTTTAGTTAAACTAGCACAACACATCAATACACCAGACGGATGGGAACTCCACTTATCAAAGAAATGTTCCAAGACCTGCTGCCCCCAAGCGTCGTAGAAACTCCACCACTCATGAGCACCACTGTTGATAGCGGACTTCTGTTTGCTTTTTGACCACTAACCCTTATTTTCTGCCTGCTGACTGGGTGATTCCCAGTCCTCCATGTTTCTTTCTAATCCTTCCCTCCCATAGGCCATAGTTCTGAAGCCACTACCCACGGAATAGATTGTGCCACTGGCTTCAGTGGGACGACTCCTCCAGAGTAAGAGGTTTTAAGATTGCAGCATCTTCCCATCCTTACTTTCTCCTTGCTTTGCTGCTCTGACAGACTCATCTCTTCTCACCTTCCTCCCTCCCCTCCCCCATGCTGCTCCTGTCCTAAAATTAAAATGATGTAACCAGAGTAGTAGTTTTGTGTAGCAAACACCAATGCTGTGGTGGGCCTGGGTTCCTGCCCCAATCATGGGCCCCTCGAAGGGCAAGGGGTGCAGTATCCCTAAGCAGCAGCCCTCTCAAGAGGTTTCCTGGCCAGCCTTAACCTCCCCTACAAAAGTGATGGTGCTGCCCTGGCTCCCGGTAGGTCCTACCAGAGTGGCAGCAACCCTACCTGGAGGGGACAGGGCCAGCACACCTCCCACTCCCCCCCACCCATTCTGAAAGCCTCCTTCTTGGTGAGGCCCTTTGCAAGCTGCCTGAGTGTTTCTAGGAAGTTTTCAGAGTGGGTAGGAGCAACGTGTTGGCCCCGCTCCCTACCCTGCCCACTCTGAAAGTGTCCTAGCGGTGCTCAGGGCTGCTTGCTATGTACCCGCCACCCCACAAGAGTCGATGGTACCCCCATCATTCCATGGTAGCTATGCCCCAGCAAGCACTTAATTAATGAAGTCGGGCTTCCTAATGCTCAAAGTTGGTGAGATGTTTTGGCTACAAAAGGAGTTCTTTCTCTTTCCTCTCCAGCTGCACTTATTTGTACGAAGTACCAGGTTCCAAATTACCTATGGGCCTCCCCTCTACTAAACTTGGTTGAAATCAACCTCCAGGCTCCAGAAAGAGGAGAGAGAACACACACACACAGGTTGCAACCCTAGTCCACTACTGAAGTCAACAGGAGCCTAGCCATCGACTTCAGTGGTGGTGGACTACACGATCCTTCATTCCATAGCAAAACAGGTTAGTAAGACAAGAGCTAATATGCTATATAATGAATCACTTTGTGTATTGTATTGCCTTTTCTGTGTTCAGAATGGTGTTTCCAAGAATGCTCCAAGACAGAAGAAATGGAGTAGAGGAAGTTTATCAAGTTCAATGAAAATACACCAGTACGTTCCTGCTGGTTTCATCCAGCTCCAAGCAAGAGCTAGCATGCAAGGACCAATCCACACCCTCCTAACAGCACCCTGCTTCGAGCAAACAGACAGCAATTCTTCATCTGTGGTTTTGTTACTTGAGCCAAGCGTGGGGCATTTCCGGCAAAGGTATTAAAACCAAGGAGGTGTTTGTGTCGGTGTCTAAAGCAGGCTTTATTAGCAGCTCAGCTTTTTGTGGCTGAGCTCAGTGACACCATCTGCCCACAGCCGTTGAAACTAATCTTGTAATGGGTGTCACCATCTGCGACCGATCAGTGTATTTCTGAAACATACTCCTGGGCGTTCTGGTTAGCGGGAGATATTCTGGGTAAAGATAATGTGGACATTTCCATGCAGCAAGGCTGCTGTCACAATTTACAAATGAACCATAGCTTGTGGTCAAGTCTGGCAAGGTTGGTTTGTTGGTTTTCCTACAGAACTGCACTTTTGTAGTAGAGCACTATAAATAAAGAGGAAGGACGCATTGTAATCAAGCATAACAATTAAAAAACCACACTAAAAAGCATAAAACCCACTTATGTTTTCCATGATGGAGCTGGTGCCTGAAACCGTACAATAGATGTGATCTGATTAGAAGTGATTTGTAGCATTTAATAAATGAGGTGACAATTAGGCACTGCTAAACAGTAGGATTAAATGCTGCATCTGTGTGGCTTTCAACCCAACCCATTAATCCACTTCATACAAATGGAAGTCCTGCTAAACCAAATTTCCACTCACTGTATTAAGCAGGAGGAAAGATTTTGTGTGTTTGCATGCGTGATCAAAGCACAAAAGTACCTACTCCACTTGGGTTCAGACTGCAAGGCAGCGTAAATCAATGTAGTACTGTGTCAATTTTCTCCCCTAGCCCAGGGCAGAGCTAGGTTGGAATGGGCCCAGGTGCAAGAAATGGACTTGGTTGCCAGTCCCATCCTCTCCTCTGTTCCTGTCCCACACCCTCCCCTCCTTCTCTCCACTAGGGCTGATGCGGCAGCAGCTGTTACCGCTCCGCGATTCCATTCCTAAACCTCGGCATCCCAGGTTGCGCCTCGCAGAATTTCACGCGATACTCCGCGATTCTGCATTTTTTTCGCTACAAGAATTCGCAGATGCGGA
>QEPC01002602.1:3817-67381 GCA_003113815.1 Sphenodon punctatus | reverse complement strand
GATAGATAGATAGATAGATAGATAGATAGATAGATAGATAGATAGATAGAAGAGAGTTGTAGGAGTTAGCTTAGTGATAGAGATAGCGTTAGTGATTTAGTTTTAGTGTTTGTAGGCCTGTGTACTTATTAGATAATCCATTTAGTTCATAGCATTTAGAATAGTTAATAGCAGTTAGATTTAGTGTAGATAGATATAAATAATATTAGATAAAAAAATAAAATAAAAAAACCCCATATAAAAACAAAAAAACCTAATAAAAAACAAAAGAAAACCATATAAAACCCAATAAAAAACCAAAAAACCATATAAAAAACAAAAAAACACTCATAACAACATTTCCCGAATGGCCGAACGACCTAACCGAATGGCCGGTTCGACCGAACTGAACAGCCGAACCCGAACTCGGCGAACTAACCGACCTGCCGAACCGAACAGACGAACCGAACGCAGACGAACCGAACGGACGAACCGAATGCAGCCAAACCGAACGGACGAACCCGAACCACGATCTGTTCGCCCATCCCTACAGGACATCTCTTACACTAAAGTGAATGGGCTTTATGCCTGCACTAAGTGATAGCATGATTACTATCCACCCAGAGAGGATCACACTGAAAATCAGGTAATTTCTATTCACATGATGCTTTTGAAGAATCTCACCTAGAGGTACAAGGGTGCAATCCTGAAGCCACTTGCTCCAGGGTAATTTCTTTAAATTTATAGCACCCAAATTTCACCATGTTCACTACATGCTTTTGCACTGCCACCTTTTCAATGCTATCTTCTCTTATTCACATTCTATTAATTACCGTAAAAATGATTTCTTCCTGTTTTATGGAATATAACGTCGTTGTTGGGTGAATCACACCTATTTCAGACCAACAAACTGGTGTTCATTGCATAGGAACAAGATGAAGTAACCGCTTACTCTGGAGTAAGTAGTTTGTAGACCACACCCTATGAGGCTAAGGCTGCACTCCTCAAACTTCTAACTCAAACCATTAGTTTAATTTCAATGGGACACCTCTGGATGAAGTAGTTTGAAGACTGATACTACAGCTCTTAAAGATTTGCAGATGCTTTGGGACATTTTGGATGCTCACTCTCATCCTTCTTGTTGTTTAGATTAAGATTGACTCAGGATTAATTAGAATTACCGTTAACTAACAAACAATGAATGACTCTTTGTTGAAATTATGTTGCCAATTATTTTGCTGTAATGCTGCAAACAATGGTAATACAAACACAGGTCTTATGGGACACATAACAGCTTCTTGCCAGGATGGATTGCTTCTTGTTTATCTTAAGTATGACTGCTGCCAGCTGATTCATTTGGGTTTCAAAGAGTACATTCAGAGACTTGACGCTGATCATCTCCTGCCACCATCACCCACCAAACAGATGTGCAATGGCTGTCATTTCATCTATACAATCCCATCCTTTGTCTAATTACAGCTATTCTGATATTCCCTGTGGAGTATCTGAATATATAGTGAAGCAGAAAGCTCAGCGAAGCTTTTAATTGCATCAACTACAAGCTGCAAGGCTAAGTTTTCTGCAACATGGTCAGAAGCAAACCGCTTGGACCCAACACACCTATTAACTACCTGCTCCCCTGTGCTCCATTGCGGACTCTCCAGTCAGCCAGGTGTGGTCTTCTGGTCATGACCCAGTGTGCATCAAGAATGGACAGTCAGGGTGCAGCAGAGGCATCCTTGGTGGCCGCTCCCTGACTTTGGAACTCCCCTCCTCCCGAGGCCCACCGGAACTAGAGCCTACGTGCCTTCCAGAAACAACATCCAATGTTTTTGTTTAGGTGGGGTTTTGGTGGCTGGGAATGGGTTGGGGAAGGGCCAGCCTTACCACGCCCTGGGCCCCACAGTTTTCTCTACTTCTGGGAGCCACTCAGTGGCTCCCATTTTCACCAGGGAGGGGTGCGCTGGGGCCCAGGGGCATAACTAGGTTGGAATAGGCTCAGGGACAAGAAATGGACTTGGGCCCCATCACCATCCTCTCCCCTGTTCCACTCTCTCCACTCCTTCCTTCCTTCCCGCACCCCCTCTCCCTCCCTCTGCCTGCTATGGCTGTGCCCCCTGCCTCGTGCTGCCGCTACCAGTGCTTGCTCCATTCTATGTCACCTGCTGGGTGGGTCCCACATGGGCAGCACACCATAGGCATGCCATTCAGTTCAGTCTCTACCTGGCTGTGCCACAACAGGACAGGATTTGTGCCTCCCCACTCAGCTTGGGCCCCGGGACAAATTTCCCTCCTCGCTACTCCCCAGCAAGTTCCCCACTCCCTCCCATCAAGGCCCCAAACACAACCACATCGAGGACCCTGCAAAGGATACCCCTGAGGGGGAAGAGGCCAACAGGAAAGGGGTGGGACTACCAGGGCTCCCCACATTTTAACTTCATCTTGGACCTTGACAATCCTAAGGTTGGCCATGGGTTGAGGCTTACGGGAAGGAGTCTTCCTCAAGCGTGCCATCTTTTCAGCCACCATATTACAATCTCACTGGGGACGTTACACAAAGAACATAAGAAGTGCCAGACTGGGTCAGACCAATGGTTCAGTCCAGTATCCTGCCTCTGGCAACGGCCAACTTTGGTTGCTTAAGAGAAGTATACAACAAGTCTAATGGAGCGATCCAGCCCCTGCCACTCAGGGTAGGCTCACCATACTCAGAGTAGACTTACCCTTTAAAAGAGGATGCTTATGAAAAATACATGGTGCACACCTGCATTGGTTCCAGTGCAGTCCTGAAACATGTATTTTTCATAAGTGTCCTCTTTTGTATGGGAGGTATGGTAACCCTAACTCAGAGGTTTCATCTGCCGACCAACTTGACCAACAGACATTTGTGGACCTATCCTTTAAAAACTTTTCCAATTCTTATCGGAACCCAGTTATACCATCGGCCTTTACAGCATCCTCTGGCAATGAGTTGCACAATTCAATTGTGCACCCCGGTTACTTGCTTTAAATCTGCTGCCAGTTAATTTCACAGGGTGTCCCGTAGTTCCCTTACTGGTATCAGGGATACCTACCCTGTACAATATTTTTCTAGTGGCAGCTACTATCTTTCTCTCCCTCTCTTTCATGGTAGTCAGTCACTATGTTACACTTGCCCTCCAGGAGAAACAGAGAAACCATTTTAAAAGTGAGGAGAAACACCCCTTGCCCCCTCCATTATGCCTACAACCATACAGCCACTGTAAGGATTAGCCTGCTGGCAATGTAAATGGCTTGTTAATTTTCTGACTTACTTGAACATACTCTCGGCTCGGAGTCATGTGCCTTTAAAGTAAAACCATTAGCACCAGTAAGCCTGGCTTCATCTTGGACCTGTGCAGGGAGTGCAGTTGTTTTAGGAGGCAGATAAGAACCCTATGAATTAAAAGAAATGTTGGGGGGGTGGGGAGATAAGTAATTCAGATGTTCTGGGCCAAACACAATACTCTTCTATGCCAGAGTAAACAGGGAGTAAATCAAGTGAAGTCAGTGGAGTAATGACTGATTTACGCTGGTGTAAAATATGAGCAGACTTCAAATGAATCCAGATTAATTAATCCAAAACAAAGAAGGTTAATGGCTGTTTGTGGGGATTAATGACTAGCTGGGAGGAGTCGGTGGCTCAAGGGACAACTGAGGGTCATTCATCCACAGGAAACGCCCTGTGCTGATCTTGCCACTTCTATTATTAGTGCCATTTAGAAGCATGAATGAATGTTTCTATCGGGTAGGCAGTTCTGGTTGGTAAATGCAAGGCATGGCTAGATAACTAATGCCCTACAACCCATTTCTCACCAACCCCCTCATTATAAAAGTCACATATTTTGGGGGATGGATTATAGCAAGAGTGAATAACTTCTTCCTTCCCCTAGGTCACTTTGAAAGTTAGTAGAAGTTACGTGGGCTGGATAGGAACTTGGGGGTGGGGGTGTTTAAGTGGTGTGCTCAAAATGGGAGAAGAAGGAGAGGGTCCAGATAATTATTATTAATATAGCACCAGCAATGTGCCTGACACTTAGGGTTGCCATATATTCAAATGTTTAGAGGACACTCATGAGAAATAAAGGTTGCAGGGCTGCATTGGAGCCAATGCAACCATCATTCATCAGAGACAGGTCCCTGCTAGGAATGGGCAAACAGAACCGAGTTCAGAAATTCGGTTCGGTTCAGTTCGGAAATTCGGTTCGGTCAACCAAACTATTCGAGTTCGGTCCGAACTCTGAATTTCCAAACAAAGTTCAGGAATTCAAACCCCATTGAACTAAATGGAATATTATCTTTGAGGGATGGGCGAACTTAGTCGAGTTCGGAAATTCAGTTCGGTTCGGAAGTTCGGTTCAGTTGACCGAACTGGTTGAGTTCGGTCCGAACTCCAAACCGCGTTCGCCCATCCCTAGTCCCTGCTACCCGGGGGGATTACAATCTTTGATAGACAAGGGAGAGAAGAACATAGGGAGAGATGGGGTTGAGAAGTTGCAGGTGCACGTGCGTAACTAGATGATGGATCTATGCTGTGAATCCATCCCCTATCCTTGAGGGCGTGCTCTCATCTCTGCTACCTTCCCCTAAGACCACACTCTTCCAGTGCTTCAGGGTACAGGAGGCTGGATCCACAGCCCAAACCAGAAATTTTAAAAGGGACCCAAAAAAACCCATAACAAAAAAAACCCCAGCCATGGTCTGGACGTTTCTTATCCCTGGTTTATTGGTCTTATGCCACATGTAGCTGGCACTATAGAAGCGTGGACATTTCTGTAATGAGCTAGATTATCTTGCTTGCTTCATGTTTATCCTTTTAAAAACATATCTGGCGATTCTTTTCATTCGTGCATTTTCTTTTGACATCCGCGTGTTGCAGAAAATGAATACGAAAAGGACCATGTCAGACATCAGGCTCAAAGGATCTTTGAGCAAATTTACAAATGAATGAAACGGCTTCAGGAATCTTGGGGGCCGTTGACTTGTGCAGTCAGTGGAGCGGCACAAACGCAGACGTGGCAGGAATGGACCCTGGTACAGAAGATGGAATAGCCCCTTCCAGAAGCACCAGGGAGCACAGACCCCTCAGACCCAGTGCAGCTGCACCTGCTCTCCCTATTACAGCTACACCCTTGACTTGGCTGGCATTATTACACCCAGCAAAGCTAAGCCATTGGTGGATCTATCCCACCCACAAAGTTTCTGAATGGTTGCTTTATCTCTTAGCCCTGATTGGCCAGGTTATACTATGTATGGCCTGGGCTGGAAGCTGTCTCCACAACATCACAACTCCTGGCCTGATTGTAAGAGCTTTACCCTGTTTTGTGCTCCTGCCCTGCCCACCCTAGAGCTGTCTTGCTCTGCCTTACTACATGAGAACATAAGTAGTGCCATACTGGGTCAGATCAATGGTCTGTCGAGCCCAGCAACTGTCTCAGACAGTGGCCAGTCCAGGTCACTTGGAAGAAGTACCCAACAGGTCACAAGGGGGCGACCCATTCCCTGTTGTTCTTTTTGAAACTACAGCAATAAAAGGGCTCCCAACAGTAAGAGGTTACATTTGCCAAACCTACCGGGCTAATAACTGCTAATGGACCTATCCGCCAGAAACTTGTTATACCCTTAAAAAAGATTAAACTTTTAAAAACCCTGCTATACTGCTGGCCTTGACCACATTCCTCTGACAACATATTCCACAACTTAATTGTGCGTTGAGAGAAAAAAATACTTCATTTGTTTTCAATCTTCTACCCGTTAGTGTCATAGGGTGTCCCCAGTTCTACTATTGGAGAGGGTAAATAACCGTTTCCTATTTGCTTGTTCCACACCACTCATGGTTTTATAAACGTCTATCATATCCCCTCTCAGACATCTCTTCTCCAAGCTGAAGAGTCCAACCTATCCAGCCTCTCTTCACAGGGGAGTCGTTCCATACCTTGTACCCTACAGGGAAACATCTATTATGTCACTTCCTGGGGAAAGCAAACAATCAAAGAGGGGCACTGAGAACCCTTCCTCTTCCCTCAAGAGCCACCAGTATATACAATGGGTGTTTCTAGACAGACCCGAGGGTTGCCACCCCTGGCTCTGCTCTGGGGTGCCACCCCCGGGTTTGCTACAGCAAGTTTAGATGGAAGCGGTGGCAGCCTGCAGTCTGTCCATGCCACACCACCCCCTTCCCTGCACCACAGAGCTGTGGGAGGATAGCCAGCTGTTCTAGACTGCTGCCCACAACTCTATGGCTGTTGCTAGGACAACCCCTGGGCAGAAGCAGAGCTGCAGTGGCCTGTCTGAAAGTAGGTGGACCACTGCTCCAGCTTTGAGCAGCCTGCTCCACTTGTGGTGCTCCCAAGCACTGAAAGGGGCACTGGCCAGGAGCAGGCTCCTTCTCACTCCAGGGTGGCCCGCCTTTACACGGATGGGTCACCCAGGGGTTAGGCGGAACAGGAGCAGAGCAGGCGTCCACCTAAAGCCACCCAATGGGGATGGAACACCAAGTGGGACCATTTGTCTCAGGAAGTATTGTCAGCTGCTGCCAGTGCTGTGAGCAAGTCAACTGAGCGGCATTTAAGGAATTTAAGACTCAGAAGAACCTCCAGGGGGCGGGAGTTCCATAACTGAGGGGTAGTCGCTGAAAACACCTCTTTGCGTGCTGCACCTTGCTAGGCAAACTTCATGGGCAGAAGGGATGTGCAAGGGGACGCTCCTGGCTGACTGCAGAGGTCACAGTGGAACATGAGGGAGGAGGTGGTTTTTTAGATATGTACCCAAATTTTAGAAAGGAGAACAGGGAACTATTGGAATGCTATTCCTAGCCATTTCAAGTATTGCCCATCCCTAGCTGAGGTAATAATACAACTGCTTGCTAATTCTCACATTAGTAAAAGAGAGATTCTGGGGAACTAAAGAACGTTAGGTTTAAATTTCCAGAAATGTACACCTAAGCTGTGTCTATAAAGCACGTCCCTCATTCTCTCCGTCCCCAGCATCCCGTCTCTGTACGTGTGCAAATTATGGCAGTGATCTTCCAGTTAATTCTCCAAAAACAGACCACTATGCCCGAGTCAGGAATTCGGTGCTTCTTTTCTTTTTGAAACTACAGCTTTAAGGGGCTCCTTGGAACAGTCACGCTTTCCATGAGCTCTGCTTGGAAATGGGTAAAAAGATTTCCAAGGAATGCACAGGCTTTTGCAGTTTGCTGAAGTTTTTCCCTTGTGTTCCTAAGAATCAACCTCCCCATTACTCACCAGAGAGACATGCGAGCCTGGCAGGAAGGAAGGGGAATCAGCTAATAAAAACAGGCAAGTTCCTCCGTTAGCATACAAGCTACACTTTGTCACCAGATAAAAATATAGAAATGAAGCGCACACTTTCCACCCCCAATGGGTCAGTGCCGTGGTAAGGATTGAGGGGGCTGGTTTAATTTGCACATGAATTTTAGAGTTTGGGACCATTAATTTCAGTGTTAAAAGCATGCAGTCTCATAACAGATTGCTTTCTGTCTTTGGGGTATAGTGTATCTTTCCAAATAAATGCGGTCTCCCGGGTATATCTTTTTACACTTCTCACAAAGACTAATGGAACACATATCCAAATAATTAAACTTACTCTGTTGCCAGATCCTAATTGTTCTTCTAGAAAGTGGGAGCAGGTCCAAGGCATCAAGCCTGGGTCCAAATCATTTCATTTTCTCCGAAGTTCAGGGGGATTGAGACTTAAAGTTTCTGTTGGGTCATAGTGAAAGTCGGAAAACCTACATTGGAATTTACACAGCAGAAAGGGGCACTGGACTGCTTATATGTGAACACTTTTCTGCCAAGTAGTGTTGCACCAGTGTTCTCTGCTCTGCAACAGAGTGTGTGCACACACAAACAGGAATAAAACAGCGTCCCCTGTGGTGGTATAGACTCTGCTTCTGCCGTGCATTACAGCACGCTATTGTGCAGGGAGCCTGGAACTACTGCAGCAGAGTGGACCCAGAAATTTCACTCAATGGGGAAGTAACTGTGTTAACTCTACAGCAGGGCTCAGTTCAGGCAAGTGCAGACTGTACAGGGGCCCCCAGGGGTTGAGCAGATGGGCACCTCAATACATGGACTCCATGAAGAAACTGGAGTGTGAGATTAACTGATGTTATGAATTGTTCTTATAGAAACAACTGTAGCCCCATAAAGCTTCCAGTGCAGGGAGCCCCCGCCTTATGGAGGCTCCATGGATATTCTGGAGCCTCCCCCTAGGGGTAACATAGCTTCCCTTTACAAGAGTACACTTATGAAAAATACATAGTGCAGGGCTGAATTGGAACCAACACAGACACGCACCATGTGTTTTTTGGAAGTGTCCTCTTTTAAAGGGGAGGTATGGTAACCCTCCCTCCCCTCCCCCACGGCCCTGTGAATAAACTAGAACTAACAGCGGGGGGTGGGGAGGGGCTGCAGTACAGAATCCCAGCCCTTGGATGGGATGTTATTACAACTAAACACCCAAAATTAATTACACTAACAACATTTTTCTTTTTCTAATGGGTAAGTGTGGGTAATTTCAGGCACGACGGAACACACCTTTCACCACAGTGAACTCCAGTGGATTCCTTGTGGCGGTGGCGTTTCTGTTCACCACAGTGACCCTCCGGCCGGGATCAAGCTTGACCACGGTTCTCGACCTCCAGCCAGCCGGAGGTCGAGAACAGTGGTTAGAGTGGCCACGATCCAGGATGGGCCAAAAGTAACGTGGGTTACCTTTGACCCATCCCAGATCGGAGCCCCGACCGCGATATGGGATCGGGCGCAGTGACCTCATTGGCCGCTGCACCCGCCCGTCTCCCTGAGGGCGGTCGGTCAGCGGAGCACGGGGCTGTGTGGCGACACATCGCGCCGCGCAGCCCCGCCCCTCCCCGATCCCTGTTAGCAATGAGGCCAGCACATCTAAAGGACAAACGGCCTAATCATGGATCGGGATCCGATACAGATCTGGGTGTGGGATTCAGCGTGGCGGGCCTCCGCATCTGAAATTACCCTGTGCGTCTGCCATAGATTCCTGTGTTAGGAGCGGGCCCAGATCGAGGTCGGATCTGCCACCGCCCTGCAGAAAACTGTAGACACAAGGTCTTGGGTCAGGAAGCCTAGTTCAGGCCTGGGCATTCGAAACTAAACTTGGAAAGGAAGATCCATCCAATATCTGCCAAACTATAAGCACATGTAATCCTATAGGGCTGTCAACCAGTTAAAATCCTTAGCCGATGGGCTGTGTTGCTTTTAAACAGATCAGTTAAGTCCTAGAATATTTCAGACCCTCGATACAACTTTATGCAACACAATTTGGTGCTTATTTCAGTTAATTTAAGTTATTTAATTATTATTATTTTTTTAAATTAAATAAAAAATTTGATTTTTAGGTTAAAAATTCCAATTTTAATTTTTTTGCAGTCTCTATTTTAAACTGCAGTCAATTAACTCCTTGATTAATCGGACCAATTACTTGATTACTGCTTTCAATTCCCCCATTCATAGCATGATAGATTGCTTCTTCTCAACAAGAAGTTCACCATACTGGAAAATAGGTAGAGTTAAGTATGCCCCTATAATTTAGCAGCATCTCTCTGGGAAGTTTCCTACCACACTCTGAGAGACAGCGTAACATAGTTGATAAGGTGTTGGACTTGGCCCTGAGAGACCAGGGTTTGAATCTCACCCTAGCCAATGAACTCACTGGGTGGCCTTGGGCAGGTCACAACCTCAGTTCCCAATCTGTAAAATGGGAGTGTGTGTGTCTGCCTTTCCCTGTGTTGAGTGTGTTCCCCTCATCTTTGTCTACATTAGATTGCAAGCCCACTAGGCAGGGACTTTTCTCCAAAATCTGGGACTGTAAAGTGCTGTCTATGCCTAATAGACCCTACGCTGGCCCACACCACATGAACCAGCCAGTCATCATTCTCCATGTAACCAAGCCAAGCACCTGCACCGGAGACCTCGCATCTTCGTGAATGTTACACCCCTTGTATCTCCCTCTGTTCCCCTTCCTTTGTCTCCCCCCCCCCCCTTCAATGTCTCTCAGATTGTAAACCCTAGGGCAGGGACCGTGTTTATTCCATTACTTTGTAAAGTGCCAGGTACAGTGCTGGCACTATAAAATGCTTGCTAATAATAATAATAATAATAATGGGATAGAAATGATTTGCAGTAGTAAGTTTTCAGATGGATTGAGTGGGAAGAAGGTGGTGAAGACTTGAAAAATGCCTACTTATTCATCTAGCTTTTAATTTGGCCTGCGGATGATTTAACCCTCAAGCTCACCACACAGTTTGGTTTGGGGGCATCCCCTGTTTGTCTGTCACATGCACCAGGATCATGTGAATCTATGCAACCAAAGCCTGCCAACAAGGGTGCCACCAGGATGTTTATTTGTGGGGTGAAGAGGCTCTCCTGCCCCACCCCCTTCCTGATATGGCCCCATTGGAACACTGGAAAGGGGGCGTGGGCATGTTAGAAAGGGGGCAAGAGAGTACCCTTGCCCCACTCCTTTCACCCAGGCCCCACTCTGTATGGAGTGTCATATCATCATGGTGCTTTGAAGGGGCAGGGGAGGTCTAGGAATAGGAGGACAAGTACCCAACATTTCCCGTCTCCCTACCCCTTGCAACATTTCCCATCTCCCTACCCCTTACACCCATGCTGCCTGGGTATAACAGAGACGCCTTGTGCTGCTTGTTGTGGGGCCGCAATCCCCATTGCACCACAGATTTTCTTTGCTCGATGCACACAGGGCATTACCAGACATGATAACATTAAATGCCTGCTAATCCATCACGCCCTTCAAATCAATGGCATTGCAGGACATACAGAGGCTTATGTTTTTGTGGCTACCTGAGAGTCTCATCCCACACGTTGGTCCCTGGAGGACACTTCTTAGTGCAATATGCTTGGTTTGCCCAATGCACCCTAGCACACCATCCCTAAGTCCTGTTGCAAAGCAGCCAGGCTGTCCGTTCTCCACAGAGCTGTACTTCTCAACATGCTCTCTGGCCAGCCAACTCTAGGGTGATCCCCTGGGTAAGCTCTCAGCCTTCGCCCCTTTCGGACTAAGAAAGCCCCAAGATAATCTTTAGGCCTCTGAGCTAGCACCAGCCCAAGCCCAGCTTCTCCACAGTGAGCCTCTCTAACTCCTGTTCTTTTATCCCCAGCTCCAAGACACCTGACACGTCATGGCTCTCACTTTGGTTTATTACTCCCTAATGGGCCTCACGTGGCCAGTAGATGGGCACTGGCTAGTAGGGTGGTCATACCTCCCCTTTAAAAGAGGACGCTTATGAAAAATACACGGTGCATGGCTGCACTGGAACCAATGCAGCCCTGCAACATGTATTTTCCACAAGTGTCCTTTTTTAAAGGGGAGGTATGGCCACCCTACTGGCTAGCCATGGACCTGATCTCCACAAGGACTTACCCACAGCGCGCTCTGCAACACTGAATCAGAGAAGCAAGGAAAAGCAAGATTGCCATCTCTCAAGGACAGAGCAGGCGCTGCAAGGTTGGACAGTGCCCAGGCAGTTGAATCAAGTTATAATTGGCTTTAATTAGCACTCACGGTCTCTTAATTCTTCCCTGGCAGCTGTGCAGCACACGCAGAAAGATGCATCAAGCTTTTGTGTTTGTGGAAACATCAAAGGACTCGGTCATTTCCAACCTGTAAAGGAAACCATATCACACATTAATAGCTACAGATTTGCAGGTGTGTTGTGGGTGCCTGGTGCCATATTTTGGTTGGCAAGCTGGTCCGGTTTTTTAGCCATCCTCCTCCTTCATCTGAATTCTCACAACTTATCAGCCTGCGAAGAGACTGTCTGGCATGGCTACAGGTAGGATTATGTAACAGCCTCAAAGGGAAAAGCTACATAAATCACACAATGCTGGAACTTGGCTGAATGGCAGACCTATCATAGCCATCGAAAAACCATAGCCAAATGCCACCTAGCAACAGTGCAAGTACTAGCGGCTCCCTCCAACCCAGATCACTGTAACAGACAGTCTCATACCAGTCCCAACAGCCCCTAATTCAGTAGGGACAGTCCCTCATTGGATGCTGTATCCCACTGTCTCTCCTACAGGAGGTCAACGTCCTATTTTCTGGACAGAAGGAAACAAAAAGCCTAGTATTCAAAAGGGATGTGCGAACAGAATGGGGTTCGGATGTTTGGTCGTTCAGCCCGAAAACTTAGTTCGGGTTCATGGGTTCAGTCCTGCGGAGTTCGGACCCTCCCCCCGAACCTTCAGAAAATTTGGCTGCCTGGAGGCTTGGGGCACTCCAGGGGTGCCTGTGGGGACATAGCAGGTCATCAGAGACACAGCAGCAACACCAGCAGAGACTGGGAAGGCTTGGGGCTTGGCACCCCGGGTTGCCCGGGCAGGCAGACTTGGCGCTTGGTCCCTGGGGGTGCCCGTGGGGGCATGGATGGCCATCTGAGACCCAGCGGCAGCAGCAGCAACAACAGACATTGGATTGCCCAGGCACAGAACCCATGGCACAGCAGAGGCAGCAGAAACGGACATTGGATTGCCCGGGCACAGAACCCATGGCACAGCAGAGGCAGCAGAAGCAGACATTGGATTGCCCGGGCACAGAACCCATGGCACAGCAGAGGCAGCAGAAGCAGACATTGGATTGCCGGGGCACAGAACCCATGGCACAGCAGAGGCAGCAGAAGCAGACATTGGATTGCCGGGGCACAGAACCCATGGCACAGCAGAGGAAGCAGAAGCAGACATTGGATTGCCGGGGCACAGAACCCACGGCACAGCAGAGGCAGCAGTGGCAGCAGCAGCAGACATTGGATTGCCGGGGCACAGAACCCATGACACAGCAGAGGCAATATCATCAGCAGCAGCAGACATTGGATTGCCCGGTAGCAGAACCTATGGCACAGCAGAGGCAGCATCATCAGCAGCAGCGGACATTGGATTGCCTGGGGAGAGAACCCATGGAACAGCAGAGGCAACAGAAGCGGACACTGGATTGCCGGGGCATAGTAGCAGACATTGGATTGCATTTCATCCAATTGTTCCTATATAATTTTTCTTAAAGCAGGTGAAGATTTATAATGCATTCAGGCTACGGGATCATTGTGGCCAGTCTCTGTGTAACATTTGATTAAGCAGGTCTTTCCAGACTTATAATTAAAATGGCTTCCTGTTTTCAGTAATTCTCATTTTTCTGATTTCTGTACACTTCCCGATTCAGCTTGAATGTTAATTCTCTAGCTGTTAAAGGAATAAATATTGATCTGAGATTCTAATCTGCAATTGCCGTGGCACAGCAGAGGCATCATTCAGCGGCAGCAGACATGGGCCAGCCAGGGCTTGGTGGGGCACCCTAACTTGCCAGGGTGTTGCAGGCTGGCATTGTACTCGAGTGATCTCAAGAAGCTCTACTGCAAATTGGTCAAGCCTTGCCCGGTGGTGAATCTCATGGACACCCAGCCCCCGCCCACTGGCGCACTCATCTGAGTTATGCCCATCTACAAGAGAAAGGAGCAAATGGCTGACATGCAGTACCACCAGCAGCAGGCATTGGATTGCCAGGGCACAGTAACTGTGGCTGGCACCCCTGCTTGGCCGAGCATTTCAAGCTGTCTGGCATCGGTGGAGCAGTGGCAGAGACCCGGCCAGGACTTGGTGGCTGCCACCCCTACTTGGCCGGGCATTGCAGGCTGAATGGCATCAGTGGAGCAGCGGCAGAGGCCTGACAAGGGCTTGGTGTCTGGCACCCCTGCTTGGCTGGGCATTGCAGGCTGGCTGGCATCAGTGGAGCAGAGGCCCGGCCAGGGCTTGGTGGCTGGCACCCCTACTTGGCCTGGCATTGCAGGCTTGCATCATACTCGACTGAACTCAAGAAACTCTACTCCAAATTGGTCAAGTCTTGCCCAGTGGTGAATCACGTGGCCACCCAGTAGCAGACACTGGATTGTCGGGGCACAGTACCCGTGGCACAGCAGAGGCAGCAGAAGCAGTTGATATTCAATTGCCAGGACACAGTACCCATGGCACCACAGAGGTGAAGTTCAGCAGCAGCAAAGATTCAATTGCAGGGAACAGTACCCATGGCACAGCAGAGGCAGCAGAAACACAAATTGGATTGTCCGGTCATAGAACCCATGGCACAGTAGAGGCAGGAGAAGCGGACATTGGATTGCCCGGGCACAGAACCCATGGCATAGTAGAGGCAGGAGAAGCGGACACTGGATTGCCCGGGCACAGAACCCATGGCACAGCAGAGGCAGCATTGGCAGCAACGGCAGACATTGGATTGCCCAGGCACAGTACCCCTGGCACAGCAGAGGCGGCAGCAGCAGCATAGTTTGGATGGCCAGGGCACAGAGCCTGTGGCACTGCAGAGGCGACATCAGCAGCAGCAGCAGACATTGGATTGCCAGGGCACAGAACCCGTAAAACAGCAGAGGCGGCAGCAGCAAGATTTGCCTGTGCGCAGTACCCATGGAGCCAGGATGGTAGGATTTGCCAGGGAAGAGCTCCCATACAGCAGCAGATGGCAGCAGCAGGATTGCATGGGCATATTTGGATTTGACACGGCACAGTACCCATGGACCATCAGACAGCAGCAGTGGGATTACCAAGCCAGTGGGGCACATCACCCAGGGTTGCCAGGGCAGACAGACAGGCACCTTGGCATGAGAGGCAGGCAGGCTGGGACAGGGCTTCAGCTTTGCCCACAAGGCGGGCAGACAGTCACTTTGGCATGAGCAACAGAAGGCAGGCTGAGGCAGGGTTCAAGCTTTGCCCACAGGGCAGGCAGACAGGCAGCATGGCATGAGCATCGGAAGGCAGACTGAGGCAGGGTTTGAGCTTTGCCCACAGGGCGGGCAGACAGGCAGCATGGCATGAGCATCGGAAGGCAGACTGAGGCAGGGTTTGAGGTTGGAACGAGGGCGGGCAGACAGGCAGCGTGGTATGAGAGGCAGTAGGGAAGGCAGGCTGGGACCTTGGCAGGGCACTCAGATAGGCTGGCGAAGACTATGCAGCACGAGAGAGAGAGAGAGCAGATAGGTGGGCCGAGATCATCTAGCCAGAGGCTGGCTGGCAGGCTTACAGATTCCCAATGCCACCCGGCATCATGAGGTCAGTCAGATAGGCCAACCGAGGCCATCTAGTGAGAGAGAGAGAGAGAGAGAGAGAGAGAGGGAGGCAGAGTGGGCGCCAGGCATTGGGAGGGAGGGACAGCACGTCAGCAGCAGCATCCCAGATTGAGAAGGAGGAGTCCCATCCCAAGACTGCCTCTGGCATGGAATGGCGTGTGCCACTGCACCATCAATCCATGTCCAGGGGCAGCTCAGGGAATCCCAGCAGCAGAAGGTTGACCTTGATGAAAAGCAACTTCTCCACCAATTTAGTCCCCAGTCTCAGGCGGTGCGGCGAGCAAATGTCCCCCACCATAGAGAACACCCGCTCACTGGGGACACTCGTTGGTGGGCAGGACAACAGACCCTTGGCAACTTTGGACAGGGCAGGTCCCACGTTGGTCTTGCAGGCCCAGTAGGCCAAGGGATCGCTGCTGGGATCGATGCACGACTCCTCCTCCAGGTAGCTCTCCACTGCTGCTGAGGTGCTGTCGTACTCCCTCATGTAATTCTGCCTGGGCACCACCTCCACTGCCCTCAGCCAAACTGCCTGCCCTGATGTACACGGACCCATGCTCGCCAGAGTGGCCTGCACATATGAGCTGCTGCTCAGCCTGCTACTGGTGCTGCTACTGTTAGGGCTGGGGGCAAAGATAGACCCCGCTGGCTGAAAGGTGTGGCTGCTCCCACTTCCACCATCCCCAGGGGCGTCCTGCTGCTGCTGCCGCACACTCTCCATAACCTCTCTGCCTGCCAGACCCTCTCCACCAGCTCACCCTTCCAGTGGCCATAGAACAGTGTCTGGTGTGCCACGCTGCCCTTGACCCTGGGGTCCAGCATGGTTGCCAAAACATATTCATCCCGCTGCAGGAGCTAATCGAACCGTGCCTTCAGACCTTCCTTCAGCTGCCACACCAGGGCAACCACCTCATCCGCCAGCATCTTGCTCTGAGGGCTACAATCCCGCCCCTGGAGAATTTCCTCCAGCCTCCTGAGGAGACTCTGGACCAGAGGGGTCACCTGGCTGATGGTGGCCGTGGAGGAGCAGATGGTCTCCATCACGGCCAGGAACAGTCGCAGAACGAAGACAGCGTGAGCCACTATCTCCCATTCCACCCCATTGTACCCTGGAGGTGCCCCTCTGTCCATCACCAGTTGAATCTGATGCAAGGCGGCTTTCTGCTAGAGAAGCCCCTCAAGCATCAGGAACATGGAATTCCACCTGGTGGACACATCCTGCACCAACTGGTGCACTGGGGAGCCTTGCTCTGTCTGCTTCGCCCGGAGGTCACTGCCCTTCATGCTCTGGTTAAAGAAACCGGCCAGCTTCCTCCCCCGCTCGATCAGGGAGCTAAGGGTGCCTGCCCCAATACAGTGTCCATAACCAAATTTTTGGTGTTTTGTATTTACAGGTATTTTCATCTCCTTTTTTAAGAATATATAATGTTGTTGTTATGACCCATTGAGAAAGGGGCTGGGCCCCAAAACGCATCTGGGTTGTTTTCCCTATGGGGATTTTTTGTATATTGTTTTTCATTGAACATTTAGTGTTTATATTGTTTATGGTCATATGTATGTTGGTTTCTTTATATTCATTATCATACAGACCTCCTGATTTTTGGCAGGGAGTAACTTGTTGTATAATAAAGATACATTGTTTGCATTACCCCTCACTTTTGTTTTGGTCAGTTGACGTGGGAGGTTTCTCTCTTTGTGGGGGGTTTGGGTTGCTCTGTCACCGGGTTTTTGTTGGTTGCCTGCCCCAATCCCCTTCTCTCCCAAGCCCAGAGCATCCCTGACCACCGGAAGAAGGGTGTCTGTGGTGCAAGGGATGCTGGCGAAGCCCCCCTCACAGACTGCCCTCAATATGTTGGCCATGTTGTCAGTCACCACGCACCCCTTGGTGAAGGGTGCACCTGGTGTGACCAACTCCCTCACCACGGCGGTCAGGGCTGCCTCGATGTTGTGAGAAGTGTGGGGGCCATCCATTACTTTTTCCACCCAAATATATTTTTTTTATTTATTCAAATGTGGAATATAATATGTATCTACTGCGCTATAACAGCTATTAACGATTCTAAAACCTATGGAACTAAATGGAATATTATTTAATATCTACAAAGGCCTAGTCCTACAAACACACTATAAAATATTAAAACTGATTCACTACACACTATCTCTATCTATCTCTATAACTAAGCTAACTCCTACAATTATCTATCTATGGTATTTATCTCTCTCTATATATTATATATATACACAGGGATGGCGTGGGGGGGGGGGGAGGGAAACACAGACCGCTCACAACAAACAACACAGGGAAGGGTACAAAACTGAAATGAAACCTAAATCAATCTAATCCTACTCTAAATAAATCCAAAAACAGGGGAAGGGAATCAGGGATGGAATATATAGTGGGAGGAGGGATGGATTCAATGGAAGGTAGGGAGAAAGAACACAGAGAGGGGTAAAAAAAGAAAAACACCACCTAAATCTATCTAATCTAATCTAAATAAATGAAACTATGGAGGTAAATGTGTGGAAATGAGTGCAATAGGAGGAGGATGGCAATGGATTGGGAGGAACACAAACTGCTGGGAGAGGGAGAGTTCTGAAAACGCCTGCTGACAGGATCAGTGGCTAGTTCAGAACAAATTGGAAAGGGGGAGGGCAATGACTTTTGTTACTTGCTGCGCCCACTTTACCACAAGCCCCATTGGCTCTGTGCAGCCTAGCCCGTGGCCAATCGCAGACTGCCAAGTCAGTGGTTTGAGGAAAAGAGGGATGGTGATTGGGCAGGCTGGCTGCTAGTCCAAGCCTCTCCACCCCTACTCAGATGACCCCCCCCCCTTCCCTGGGCCTGCCAGTCCCATTTTTCCCGCCCGAACTCATCCGAACATGCACGAACTGTTCGGGGGGTTCCACGTTCGTTTCAGGCATTCGGTTCCGCCGTCCAAACTGGCTGAGTTCAGTCCAAACTCTGAACATCCAAATCGCATTCGCACATCCCTTGTATTCAAGACTCAGACACGTCTTTCTTGGTCATTTCCCAGGAAAAGCACTTGAGAAGATAATGGGGAGATGACAGAATGATGAAAATCTGGGCATGAGGGAGTTTTTACATGGACACTTCATCCTGGGATTGGGAGAAAGTTATCCCAGAATTGTTATCCAGGGATTTCAAGTGACATGTGTTATGGACATTTCTATCCCAGGATGGAATCCATCTTGGGATAGTTCATTTGCACAGCACATTGCTCTTATCCCGGGGGCACTGGGTATCTTTTGGGGAATTAGCAAAAAAAAACCTGCCACGCCTAGTCAGCCGTCGGACGGGTTGTATCCCCCCTAAGGAGGGGTTTACACTATGTGGGGTTCCCCTGTAGGGGTCCACCTTTTGCCTCCAACCTCCCCTTATAGCCAAGGCCTACAACTCCAATAGCGTATTCACAGAAGGGCTTATACCCTTTACGGTCCTCAGACCAGTCTCTTAAGTGGGGGTTCAGCCTCGCAAGGTCTGAGACCCTCAGAGTTGTTGGTTTGTCTGGGTGGCCTTAATTAGGTAGATCCCACCTGAGCTGTTCCGTCTCTGGTTCCGTCAACAGGTTCAGCAGACCAGAGTCCAGGGGGTCTCGCTGGAGAAGCTCCAGCTACAGCAGTAAGCTCCTTCTCCTACGGCCACCTCTAGCAGACTGAGCTCTGGCCCTTTATAGGCCCTTGAGCATGCTCAGTTCCCACTGGCCTTACTGAGCATGTCTGCAGACCTAGAGCTCAGAAGACTTTCTGGGGCTGAGCATGCCCCAGGACTTAGACTCCAGAGGGCTTTAGAGTCTCAACTGGGCATGCTCCAAGTTTGATGCCTAGCTATATAACCACTAGGCAGCCCAGTAATAGGGCTCCTACCGGCTCAGAGGAGCCACCCTATTATACTCGGTTTGAGAGTACCTGGGATGACTATCAAGCCCCTGGTGCTTTTCATTCGTTCTCAACGCACTGATTTCTGGAATTGAAGAAAATCTGATTTTCTTCATTTTTCTGATTTCTGAGTTGAAGAAAATGGAAGCTCATCCCTTTGTTCTGTGGGTATTTAAACTTGGCGCTCCGCAATGCATTGCTGAAGGATGGCAGAGGTAATGCGATCGCCCCACGGTCATGTGCCATTAGATACCATAAAGGCAGGCATGCATAGAGAGGATGTCCGCTCTTGCCATGACACACCGTGATACTAATCCCGGGATAGCTGACTATCCCGGGATAGTCGTTTAGACAGACCTAATCCTGGAATTTGTTAACAACTGGATATTACAAACCCTCGAAAAAGAGGGTTTGTAATTCTGGAGTTTTTCGGTCATCCTGGGATTATACTGATTAATGCTGCATTTAGATGGACAAGTTATCCTGGGACTAATGATCTAATCCCAGGATAAGTGTCTGTGTAAAAACGCCCTGAGAAGCAGGAGGGCTTCTGTCCTTCTTTATGCACTTGGAATGTTGGGGGGCATGTGTGCGCGTATGTAAATGTGGGAGGGGTGGAGTTTATTGGTCACAGGTGATGGCTTGCCCCTCATGGGCCAGTTGGGAGTAAAAGAAATGCTGAACCGTGTTCAGTATCATGGCAACAGGGCACACACGCTGCATAACTCCTAAGCAGATTGCCTGTAGTAGCAACAAAGGAGGCACTCCACCACCACTGAATGCAATAGGGGTTTTGCCATTGACTTTACACTATGGGGGGTTTGCACCCCATGGGAAACATTGCACACAGAATAATGGTTATTAATCCATGAACACACAATTACACATTTAAGGGCAGGCCTCCAGTGCACTGGCTATGTGCCCCAAATATAGCAGAGCCCTATGCTAGTTAAAATCATGTTGGCTTCGCTGAAGACAGCCGTGGAGATGGGTGAACATGTGTCTGCAGAGGCCACGCCCATGCAAGCCAAAATATTCTTAGCGCAGGAGCACTCTCAGTGCTTGCAATGGGCAGCCCTTACTAGATTACCAGCCAACCGTCCTGGGGGAGTTGTTAACTGGGCCTAGCTGAGGATGGAGAGTCAGAGGCCAGCTGCTCAGCCACTGGAGAAGAGTCTGAGTAGGATGACACCTGAGAAGGCTGTGTTTTAACTGGGGCAGCCACTTCTGCCTGAATATCTGTTCAGGAAGTATTGGTGGCTTGGCTACAGGGGGTTGCCATTGCTGTTCCATTGTAAATCCTCACAGTGCTTCCCATCACATCTTCCTTTTGTTACTTCCCCAATTTTCCTGCCATTTTTCTCCATCCCTTTCTTCTTTTTTGCTGCTTTCTTCTTCTCCCCTTGTCTGAAAAGACTTCTTTCCTTTGTTCCCTCCACTAGCTTGTCCATTTTTGTCGGCGCACCCCCCCAAAGAGACGCAGAGACATATTATTGGTTTAAACAGCATGGCCGCACTCTTTATTCAATCGGTAATCAACCGTAAGGCCGGTGGGGCTTTGCATAGCAAACATGGGTCCAGCATGCTAGCCAACTATCCTTATTAACTATAACTGAGTACTGCTCGGAAGCGCCTTAGCAGTACTTTAAACTGAAACCATCCCCTCCTTTGACAGCCTCGGGGCCATGGCCAAAAGGGGGGCGTGCCCACTGTGGGCATGAGTAAGTCGGTAAGTGCTGCGCAGGATACGGAGGCTGTGCACGCCCCTACTCATCCTGCTCAGCACCCCCTCCCAGGGTTACGACCCATGTGCATGCTGTGCCCTGCATTACACAAGGTATCACGACCCCATCTCTTAATGAGATGACTCTTTTAACTATCCTTAACCTATTTATCCTAACCTAGCGTGCTGGACCCCCGCAGAGTGTGACATTAAATACTTTCTCAAAATAATACCATTGCCAATTATATTGCCATATTGAAATGAACTTACCAATGTATTTGTCTTTTAAACTATTTGATAATGCCAATTGTAATTGCCAAATAAATGCCAATCTTCAAAATGCAACCTATTTATACCTATGCTTACACTGTCAAGGAGGCAAAAAATGACCCTTGTTAAAAAGGCTGCTCACCAAAATTCCTCCTTGGCCCCTCTAAAGGCAACCGTTAAGAAACCACAGTGCTCGCGGGTGGGTGGGTGTGGCTGCTTCCGTTGCCTCCCAGACCGCAATGCCGCTCTCACGCGGCTCAGGGGATCCTCCCTTCTAAAGGGGAGGAGCCCCACACCCCGCGCTGCGCACTGCGCTTGCGCATCAGGCCAGTTGCCGAAGCAAACCCCAATCAGAGAGAGCCCTTCTAACAGGGCTCTCGCAAACGACCATGCTGCCAGACAAACCACGCTCTTTGAAGAAAGGGGGGGGGGCTCGACAAAATGCCCGTCGCCGCCATTTTGTTGGCGACGGTGGCTTGTCGGCGCACCCCCCAAAGAGACGCAGAGACATATTATTGGTTTAAACAGCATGGCCGCACTCTTTAATCAATCGGTAATCAACCGTAAGGCCGGTGGGGCTTTGCATAGCAAACATGGGTCCAGCATGCTAGCGAACCATCCTTATTAACTATAACTGAGTACTGCTCGGAAGCGCCTTCCATTAGCAGTACTTTAAACAGGAAAAAACCATCCCCTCCTTTGACAGCCTCGGGGCCATGGCCAAAGGGGGGCGTGCCCACTGTGGGCATGAGTAAGTCGGTAAGTGCTGCGCAGGATACGGAGGCTGTGCACGCCCCTACTCATCCTGCTCAGCACCCCCTCCCAGGGTTACGACCCATGTGCATGCTGTGCCCTGCATTACACAAGGTATCACGACCCCATCTCTTAATGAGATGACTCTTTTAACTATCCTTAACCTATTTATCCTAACCTAGCGTGCTGGACCCCCGCCACTCAGGGGCAGTCTTAGTGAACTGCACCGACCCCCACCGCCTAAATTGCCAACAACGCCTCCAAGTGACCTGCAAGCGAGGTAAGGTAAACCCGGTTTCCTTGCTCAGAAAGGTGGACACCATCTGTCCTGTACAAAGTGTTATTTGTGTGCACTATCCCTTCGTGGTTAATGGAAGTACCGCCTACACTAAGGATCCATTTCGAAATTTCCTTATTAATGCCCTTTCTGGTCTTGTCCACTTTCCCTGGCTTTTTTGCTCCAACCCAGTTTCTCCTGGGTATCCAATTAGTCCAAGCCAATTGCACCCTTTGAAACCATTTCTGCACTATTAATAAATCTGACTTAATTTGAATTAATAAACCCACCCCTTTATTTGAAGTGATGTCGTTTTCCCCTAAATGTATCACTATTATGTCCGGTCTATACCGTACCCCCATTCTTTTAATCACTGGCAGGAGCTGAGCCCATCGCATCCCACTGGTGCCCATCCATCTAATACGTGCCTGATCACCTAGGCCTAAGTGGAGTCCCCATTCTGTCATTGGGGCAGCTCTACTCGCCCACCAAACGATGCTGTGCCCCGACTATCCATACTTCTCGTCTTGTACCGCACCGAAATCCCAATCCTTGGTTTGCTAGCCATGTAGCTTCCCTGGACTCACTGGCTCCAGTTCTCCCACGTCCCAATTCTTTCTCTAGCTCCTGTACCCTTCTCCATAACTCCTCATATGTGGGCTGACCCTCCTCGTTGGGGCCTACAATCTGCCTCCTGGTAGCTGGTGGCGATTCATCCTGCTGGCACAAAGGAGAAACCCCTTCCCTTGGCTCGCCCCTAGGGCGGCTTGTGCTAGCACCCCCTGCCAGGGGACCTTGATTGTGTTGCGCCTCCACTAGCATTTGGTGGTGCGCCAGACCTGGGATGCCTTCTGGGTCTCTCATGCTGGCATCGCCGTCAGTCCTCCCTTGAACCCCACTTGGGCCTGCCCCATATATTGCCTCGAGGACCGGACCCAGATTTCTGCCCCGCCCTTCACCCTCCGAGGCATCTGTTCTGGGACCCTCCCCCTGCCTTTGCCCTGAGGGGGGTGGGTTGGGCGGTTCCCTTCTCCGGTTTCGCTGTTCCCGAGGCATGGCAGGGGTCCCCAGGCCTGGTTCCATGGCCTCCCCTTCCTCCCTGTAGCGCCTGGGGGGGATGATATTCCTCTCCCCCCTTCTGAGGCTTTGCTCCTCTATGGGCCTTAACTGGGAAGCCTCCATGCTGTGTGGGGAGGCCACTTCTGTGCTCCTTCCCTGCTCCCCCTCATCTCGTTCGGTGGCCTCATTGCCTTCTCCCCTCTGCCCCCTATCCCTTAGTTGGGCCTCGCATTGCAAGAGCCTCTCGAAGATTTCTCCAGGGGTGGGGCACTCTGCTGAGCCATCAGCCCCTTGCTCCCTTCTGTTTCCCCCGCTGGTGGGGCGGCCGCCCCTCCCAGTGCCTTCCTTTCTGCTCCCATCCCCTTTCTTCTTACTCTTTCCCATCGTCTTCTTGTCTCCACGCAGCAGCCGTTCTGTTTGCTGCTGCTTCCTTTGCCTCCCAGACCGCAATGCCGCTCTCACGCGGCTCAGGGGATCCTCCCTTCTAAAGGGGAGGAGCCCCACACCCCGCGCTGCGCACTGCGCTTGCGCATCAGGCCAGTTGCCGAAGCAAACCCCAATCAGAGAGAGCCCTTCTAACAGGGCTCTCTCAAACGACCATGCTGCCAGACAAACTGCGCTCTTTTAAAGAAAAGGGAGGGGGGGCTCGACAAAATGTCCGTCGCCGCCATTTTGTTGGCAATGGGGGCTTCTCTCTCATTCTCAAATGATGTCTCTCTCTTCCACTTTTGTCACTGGCACAAACCAGGTGGGGGTAAGAGACCAGCCTTTCTCAATATCTTGACGAAGGAATCTCCCCTTCCTCAAATTTAGGGCTACCGCAAAGGCTATCACAGAAACTCCACCACAGAGGTCCCAACAGTGAGAGAATGAGTTCCTCTGGCCTCAGCAGCAGCAGAGGCAGTAGTGAGAACTGTGCAGGGAAACAATGGGGCAGTAGCATCAGGAGGCAGATTCCAGAGGGCAGATGCATCCTCCCCTGAGCTGGGGTTCCTTGAATCTTATAAACCCCCTTCTTTAAATTTCAGCAGCTTTATTAGCATGAGAAGTTTAACTGCGCAGGCACCCAAGTTAATAAGATGTCTGCATCTAAGAAACCACACAGTCTCTCTCTGTGCCAGCTGAGAGAGGCAGAAAACTTCTGAGGAAAAGCCATCTCTCCGAGCGTTCAGGCTGTGCTTCCTATTTTAACAGCCATTTCTGTTCAAAGTTATGACCGCAGGAAGACCTCTACCTATGATAAACAAAATGAACTAGGCTAATTTATTAATCCTCTGCCTGTGTCCAATTAGTTCTCTCCTAAAAAGGAAATGGCCTGCTTCAAAAGGTCAAAGCTGCACGACCACCAAGAAGTCGCAACAAATTCACCTCTGGTGGTGGACTGGTGTCTCGGCATTAGCCAAAGTACAGTCTGAAATGCAGCAGTCGGGCCAGCAAGCTCCAGAGAAACACAAAGCAGTGAGAATCAGGCATGGTGTTTGAACTTTCAGCAAGCCATCTCTCCTCAGGGTCCTCAGGAACTGATTGCCATATGGTTCCCTTCCCAAAGGATTCCATTTTACAAGGACAAGCACGTATTTCCAGCGCCTGACCAGAAAGCAAATTCAACATAGTTTACTGGAACAATTTCTTGGATTATCTACAAGAACAGAGAGAGGAATTTGAACATCACTCTTTTTACTTGACAATCTCCAGATCCTTTCAGAAAAGCTTGTGGCCAATAGCCACTTTGATCTTCCATTTTGTATTAAATGAACTAAACTTGGATTCACAAAAATGTGCAGTTCAGGGTTATTTACCCGGCGGTAAGTTATCTTCCAGTAAAATAACCAACTGTACCAGAACATAAGAACAAAAATAGTACCATACTGAGTCAGACCAATGGTCCATCAAGCCCAGAATTCTGCCCTCCAACAATGGCCAATCTCGATCGCATGGGAGAAGAACCAACAGTCACAATGGGCAATCCATTCCCTGTTGTTCACTCCCAGCTCCCAACAGCTAGTTTCATAGAGTGTCCCCTAGTTCTAGTACTATTTGAGAGGGTAAATAACCATTCCCTATCTACTCATTCCATATTAAAGATTTTATAAACCTCTATCATGTCCCCTCTCAGTCTTCTCTAAGCTGAAAAGACTCAGCTTGTCAAGCCTCTCTTTGTACGGAAGCCGTTCTGTACCCTTTATAGGGATGTGTGAACGCAGTTCGGAGTTCAGACCGAACTTGACTAGTTCGGTCGACCGAACCAAACATCTGAACTGAACTCGAATTTGACCGAACTGTTCGGTCAAATCCGAACCAGTTCAGAAGGCCAAAACCAGCTTAACACACCAGTTTTGAATGTACGAACTCGGTTTGGAAGTTCGGAATTTGACCAAACTTGAATAGTTCAGTCGACTGAACCGAACTTCCGAACCGAACTCGATTTTTGAACCGAACCAAATTTCCGAACTCGGTTCTGTTCGCACATCCCTAACCCTTTATCATTCTCGTTGCCCTTTTCTCTACCTTCTCTAGTTCAGCTATGTCTTTTTTGAGATGGGCGACCAGAACTGCACACAATATTCCAGGTGTGGTGACACCATCAATTTGTATAGGGGCATTATTTATGACATCCTCAGTTTTATTCTCTATCCCCTTGTGAATAACTCCTAACATTCTGTTTTCTTTTTTGACTGCTGATGCACATTGGGCTGAAGATTTCAGTGTACTGTCCACAATCACTCCCAGATCCTTTTCCTGAGTGGTAACTCCTAGCTTAGTACCCAGCACTGTGTACTCATAGTTTAGGTTATTTTTCCCTATGTACATCACTTTGCACTTGTCCACGTTAAATCTCATCTGCCACTTAGATGCCCAAGCACCCAGTCGCGTAAGATCCTGTTGCTGTTCTTCACAGTCTGCTCGTGTTTTAACTACCTTGAATAACTTGGTGTCATCTGCAAATTTGATCACCTCACTCTTAACGCCCTTTTCCAGATCATTAATGAATACATTAAACAGCACCAATCCCAATACAGATCCTTGGGGCACACCACTTTTTACATCTCTCCATTGTGAAAACTGACCATTCAGTCCTACTCTTTGCTTCCTATCCTTTAACCAGTTACCAATTCATAGTAAGACACTAGCTCCCATCCCATGACTTTTTAATTTTCTCAAGAGTTTCTCAAGAGGGACCTTATCAAATGCTTTCTGGCAATCCAGGTGCACTATATCTTCCAGGTATCCCTTGTCCACATGCTGATTTATTTACACCCTCAAAGAATTCCAACAGATTAGTGAGGTATGACTTACCTTTGCTAAATCCATGTTGACTCTTCCCCATTAAGCCACGTTTATCAACATGTCCAGCAATTCTGTTCTTAATGATAGTTTCCACCATTTTGCCCGGCACAGACGTCAGGCTTACTGGTCTGTAGTTTCCAGAATCACCTCTGGATCCCTTTGTAAATATCAGGGTTACATTTGCCACCCTCTAGTCCTCAGGTACAGTGGCAGATTTTAGCAGTAGATTACAAATTACTAACAGTAGGTCTGAAATTTTATATTTGAGTTCCTTCAGAGCTCTGGGGTGAATACCATCTGGTCCTGGTGATTTGTTAGTATTTAGTTTGTCAATTTGCTCTAGAATCTCCTCCAGAGTCACGTTGATTTGTGACAGCTCTTCCAATTCATCACCTACATCCTCTGCAGTGAAGACCAAAGCAAAGAACTCATTCAGCTTCTCTGCAACGTCCTTTCCCTCCCTAAGCACTCTTTTCAGCTCTTGGTCATCTAACGGTCCAGCTGACTCTCTAGCAGACTTCCTGCTTCTGATGTACTTGAAAAAACTTTATTATTAGTTTTAGCATCTTTAGCAAGTTGCTCCTCAAATTCCTTTTGGGCCTGCCTTATTAACTTTTTACATCTACTTTAGCAACACTTATGCTCTTCCCTTTGAGACTCTCCATTTTTTAAAGGATGTCCTTTTGACTCCAATAGCCTGTCAAAGCTTGTCAAAGGCAAATAAGCTGCATTTCCATGCATGCCCCAAACCCTTGACTTGCAGTTTTCCTCTCAGACTTCCTGCAGCTGTCCCTGGCTGAAGAGCGGTCCTTGTGGTGTTTCTGGGTAGCCAATGTTCCTTTCCTTTCCTCGATAATGTTCCTCTGGCAGCCAATGCCTCTTTTGGGAGTTAGCTCACATCATCAACTCTGCCTTCCTATCTTTCTGCCTCTGTGCCTTCCGGGAATTAGTTAGCACCACCAGCTGCAAGTATCCACATGCCACGACCTGCCTGAGAGGAATTCCTTTGGTCCCTTCTAGAAGGATGGTTGATCCTTCGCCTGGTCCTGGGTGTCACCATCCAAGCCTAGCTCCAGCATCTCCCTGTTAGGGCCTCCTCTCCAAACCAGCTTCCCAGCACAGCCACCAGATGCCCATGCTGGTGGTCAGGGTGCTTGTCCAGACTTGGGTATCTTCCAGGGTCCCCACACCCATATAGGCATTTCCCTGGCTCATCTGAGACATCCAGTGTTACCTGGCCCCACAAGGCTTCTGGTGATCTATGGTCCACAATTCCCCCTATCTGGGCCCTCTAACTTGCATCTTCTTTTGGGCCTCCGCCCAAGCTTTCTCCTACTCCCCTTCTTGGGAGTGGTGTTAGAGTACTAGCCAAGTGAACTGTCCCTGTCCCTCCTATGTTCCCTGATGGTCCCCACCCTTGGGCTGGGCTGCCAACACCTTGCCTGCAGGACTTTTTGCTGCCTCTTTGCAAAACAGGGACCCCCCCATGACCAATCTTGTTTTCTCAAGATTACCCTAGGTGGCTAGCTGACCCAAGAGAAATCAACCATAGTTGCTTCCTACCTAAAGTCTCCCTCTTCTCTTTGTTATTTCTGGTTTACCCCGTCAAGCCCGGCCTTAAGCAGGGCCAGTAGGGGCCATATCCCAGGTCTTGCGATCAGAGTGAGGGGACCACACAGGAAGGCTAGTCCTGGTAGCTTCAGGTTCAGTGCTCTTGCGGCCCCAGGACAGGCTATATGTACAGGGCCCTCTTCATCCTCAACTCTCAGTCCCCAGAGTGGCTGCTTCTTCTGGGATCCAGTCCCTCCACACTTTCAGTAGATCCTTGAATCCCCCCTGCCAGAGGGGGTGAGGAGGAGCTGTGTGTGTGTGTGTGTGTGTGTGTGTGAGAGAG
Organism: Sphenodon punctatus; assembly: GCA_003113815.1. NCBI lineage: Eukaryota > Metazoa > Chordata > Lepidosauria > Sphenodontia > Sphenodontidae > Sphenodon > Sphenodon punctatus. The sequence continues at coordinate 39,078 of QEPC01002602.1, read as the reverse complement.
AGAGAGAGAGAGCTTGGGTTTGTGTGTAAATGGGAAAGTCTGTGCCATGGAGTTGGCATGGGCTGGATAGGCCACAACGCCCCTGTAACAGGGCCCCATCCCCCCCATGGGTGTTTGCAGGATTAGGCCCGAATCACAGAGTCACTTTGGGGAACTAGCATAAACACAGTTAATTCACATAACCAGCCCATTCTTGGGTCAGGTATCAAACCTCTGGCCAATCTCAGTACATCAGCTCTTTATAACATAATATCAGCCCAAGCCTAGACAGGCAACAGTCCACTGGGTGGCTATTCCCAACTCACACCCAGGCTCAAGAAGCAGGGCCTTGTCCACCTTAAGCGGGACCACAGGATCTTCCCTCAAAAGCAGGTCAGTTCCTGCTAAGGCAGGGCTTCTGGAAGGAGCAGGCCAGTTCCTGCTAAGACAGGGCTTCTGGAAGGGATGGTATCACTTGTCTACCACCGACTTACATCACAGCCTAGACAGAGGGGGAGATGCACAAATCGGGAATTTGCAAAAACCATAAAAAGGGCATTAGTGATGGGAGCAACTCGAGCAGTGGCCACAAAGGACTCTGGGATGCTTCTGGGAGTGGCTGGAGGACTGCTTAGCACAAATACTTCCTTGGGGGGTAAACCACATCCAATGGAATAAGAGTTAATAAAACTACACACAACTGCAGCCTGTGAGGTTGCAACCGTAAGCTTTACCCCACTCTGTCCCCAACTGTTTGTCTGGCTGCTTCTCAGTAGGGTAGCCACTGCCAGTGCCACCCCTGCCTGACACTGCTCATTTGCATAAATGATTATATGCATGCATGGCTCATGTCACTTTATGCAAATTTAGAAGTCCATTTAGGCCAGGGTAACACGGCTGCAGCCTGCTAGGGTGAATCCCTGCAGGATCTCTACCCCAAAGCAGTTCACACAGCATTTCTTCTCCCATAAATTGTACTTTATTTATACAGTTCAATCTCTTGATCCCATGTCCAGTCTGTACCATATTGCACAATGCTTCTTCTTCACTACACAGGGTTTTCCAGCCACCTTTTATGCAGGCCCCAGTGGCCTGGTGCATTCCCTGCCAGCCCGTTCCTTCCCTCTGCACCGAGACCACCGACCTGGCCCCTTGCCACCCAGTTCCCTGGGCTAGCTCCAGGAGCTACAGGGCTGGCTCCCTAGCCCCCTTCTGAGGCACAGCCTTCTGGCTTGCTGCCTCCCCCTGAGAGCTTCCTAGCTCACCCTTCTAGTGCTGAGGCTCAGCTGGCTTCCACAGCCATGTGCAGCTGGAGCCACTCAGCTGACCTTGATGCCTCATCATTTAAGCCCCTTAAAGGGCCAGATGCTTGCTGGAGTTTCGCTGCAGGGGTGCAGCCTTCAGAGCAAGTCAGTTACCCCAGCTTCACAGGCCTGTTCCTGCAAGGACTCAACTGACTGTCACAACCAGGCTAATAAAAAAGATAGGCACAAAAGATAGTGGCAAGGGAGATAGGCAAGGGTCTGATGGGCAGCCCTATAGCTCATGTGCAGAGAGGTTCCCAGGGCAAGGAGATTCTTTCTGCTCTCTCCAGCTGCCTCACAAAGACTCAAGGTGTTGGATCACCTGCATCTTCAGCCCCTTTCGCTTATGAGAGCAAGCGTTTCCATTCCAAAGGGAAATACTGACCTTTTGGTTACTGGCAATTCAGCACTTCCACCAGTTTTTCTATCATTTTCGTCCCTTTCCGGGACTTTCCCCATCACTTTCTGGGAATTTTACTACAGGTTTAAGGCAGTTTTATAGCACTTTTGTGGCAATTTCCAGCACTACCCCCATGCTTAGCTGGCACGTTTTCATCTCCGCAGTCCCCTGGGGTGCTTGCAGGGGAACACAAGGGGCTTGGGACCAGCCCTGCTTAACTTGCAAAAAACAATGACAAATGGCAAAAAACAGCAGGAAAGCCAGTATGGGCTCTTTTAGACGAGCGGGTCGCTGTCGCACAACCCTCTCGCGTGATATTTCAAAATCCCACAAGGCAGGATTACACGAGACGGAAGCAGGGAATCATGTGCATGGAAGGTGGTTGCGCATTGTTTGCCAACCGCAAATTAAATACCTCAATGTGTGAGGTATTTAATTCGCGGTTGGCAAACAATGCGAAACCACCTTCCATGCGCGTGATCCCCTGCTTCCGTCTCATGTAATCCCACCTTGTGGGATTTTGAAATATCGTGTGACTAAGTTTCCACATGACGTGAGTCTCGGTGAATGCTCTACTTCCAACAGAAGCAGAACTCGCCGAGATTTCTTGTTTCAGACCTTGCCGCGTCAGCTCCCTGCAGCCATTTATGACGACTCCTGTGTCTCGTGGCTGCTTCTTGCCTGGTCACGCCCTCCCATGGGACATGCAGGGATCCAAAGTTGTAACAGCGTAAAAGAGGAACAGAGCCAAGCAAGCAGTGCAATTGCTACCACAGAAGCCACGGACCGCCTCTGCTGCCAAGCTCTGGGTCTCTTCCTTCCCAGTTTCCTCTTTCACTGCAGCCAAACCAGGGGTTTATCCTTGGCAGCCAAGTCTGGCTAAAACCATGCAGCACAGTACCTCCCATTATTTTGAGTATCAGAGGAACAAGGCCCGCCCCGCAGACAATGAGTCCCACCCTCAGAGAATAAACTCCACCTCCTCACACACTTACACGTGCGCACACGCCTCCCAACGTTCCAAGCGCATAAAGAGGGACGGAAGCTCTCCTACTTCTCATTCCACTTAGTACCTTGTCATTCCATCATGTCCTCATTGTCCTCTCAAATGTTTTCCCTGGGAGGCAACCAGGAAAGAGGTATCTGAGGCTCAGACACCAGGTTTTTTGTCTCTGTCTCTTGAAAGAAAGACTTCTACCTCCTGCAGCTGGAGGAACAGCAGGATTCAGCACCCAAAGGAGGACTGTTCTTCTGAAATAGGGACTGTTTGGAGATATTACTTATTTATTCAAATTTAGATGCTGCCCTTTTCCATAAGACTTAGGGTGGCATACAGCACACAAAAAAACCAGCTAAAAATCCCTTTAACCCATCCGCCAGTCCTATCCCTGCTGGCCAAATACCTGGCCAAACAAAAAGGTTTTGCATCATTTCTGGAAGGTGAGCAGGCTTGGGCTTAGACAAATCTCCAAGCACTCTCTCTTCCTCTTCCAGCATAATTGCATACAAAGGCAGGGAAAGTGTAAGGTGATATTGAACTAACCCGGAGATTAATCAGCCTAACCTGAAGCCTGGAGAGGATGCTTAAAAACCTTGAATAGTGGTAACCCTACTTCCCAGCTGGACCCAAGTATTCCATTGACTTGCTACTGCACAGATAGTTGTGTCTTGTTGCTTAGTGTCATAAGCAAGTTCTTACTTGATGCACTTTTCTTCTCATTTTTAATTCTGCCAAGTCAATTCAGTCAAACTGTGCTTCCAATTGTGCCAATGGACTTCCCGTGTGTGCCCTTTATGTGCATGCAAACAATGCTTTGCCTAGGAAACTGTTACAAAGACTCATTTAGCAATTGTTAAAAAAGGAATTTACTTAACATTGGATATTTCCTTTTAGAACATATATCCTGTAAGCTTCACTTTATTATTTATTTATTTATTTATTTAAATTTCTACCCCCACCCCCACCCTTCTCTGGAGGCTCAGGGCAGCTTACAATATTAAAAACACACAATACATCAAAATCCCTTAAAAAAACAAAAATCACCCATGCCCCCCAAACCCACCCAAACCCCACCTGCCAAATGTTTTACTGAAGTTTTACACTGCCTCTGGAATATGTTTAGGCTGTGATGGAAAGAAAGGGTTGCAGCCTCCTCGCCGGATGGAGTTGGTGAAAAGTACTCCTGGCCACCGCCACCACCTGATGTTTCAGGAGCAAGGAGGAGTCCAGAAGCACTCCAAAACTTCAAACCTGAGTAACCAGAGGGGGGCCCAGACCCCTTCAATGACAGGGGTCCCAATCCCCTCCAAGTCACAAGATTGGCCCTACCATCGTCACTTCTGGATTGCGTTTCAGTCTGCTCACTCTCTCAGTCAGTCTCCAACAGGAGCCAGTAAATAAGCATTGAGACTGCAGGGCCTGGGTGGGTCAAATGAAAAAGGAAGGCTGAGCTGGGCATCATCAGCAGACAGACGGCACTTCTCTCCAAACCTCCAAATAATCTCGCTCGGTGGCCTCGGATCGACGTTGAACAAAAGGGGAGAGAAGATGGGACCCTGCAGGACGCCACGGGGGAAATCTCAAGGGGGTGACGAGCAATCTGAAAATGTGAAAAATAAATAAATAAATTTCCCATCACCATCTGCTGGGATCTCCCTAACAAGAACAAACTGAACCACTCAGGAGCAGTCCTGTGCACCCCTGCCAAGTCCTGCAGTTGTGTCAATGCCACCTCATGAACAACTGTATCAAAGGCTGCTGAAAGGTCTAACAAGATGGACAGGGCACAGTTTCCTTTGTCATTCGCCAGGCGTAGATCATCGACCAAGGGCACAAGTGCAGTCTCTGTGCTTGGAGAAGTCTGAAGCTAAGAGATGGCTGCTGTATCTTTGGGAGGTCCAGACAATGAGGAAGTATTTATCGCACAATAATGCCATTAATCATCCCCACATCAAAGGCCCGGTTTGAAATGAATCGGAGCTCATAAAGACTCCTTGTGTAAACCGAGACATCCTAGAGAGACAACATAATGAATTATCAAGGCAAATGAGTTTAAATGAATGAGCGATATGTAGCACAGCTGAAAAATAATAAGGAAAGTATGTCTTTTGATTACAACACCTGCAGATCAAAAAAGGGAAATTGGCCTCCACTTGAAGGACTGAGCTAAAATTACCATATGGATGACAGGTCTGGAGCTTGGGGAAAGGCCTGGCAAGCTACAATGGTAAGGAGAGGCGCCGAGTGTGAGGAACCTTCTTATCTCTATTGGGAGAGACAAGGTAAGAGCATATTCTTTTCTAGGTAGCAGAAATATACAGGAGGCGTCACAGAAACTTTCCACACCTATCCTGTCAAGCAGCCAGTAATTACATTCCTCCCCATTTTCTCTTCACTTCGGGGTGGCTAAAACATAAAAACAGATTATGTTTAATCAAATATGAACCGAATCGGTCGTATCAAGGAAAATGCTGCCTGACTCAAAAGAAGATTACCTCGATTTGGAGTACTTTGCATTCAAGTTTTTCATTGACTTTAACGAGCCAAAGCAAACTAGACTATACGGAAATGTGTACCAGCCAGAGAAAGCGTGGCCACATTTGCTTTACGGAAGATGGTTACGGGTCCAGGGGATTAAATGGAGCAAAGGGTACAAGTACTGTTAGATAGGACTCTGGGATGCTGGAGTCGATACAACTATTATTAATTCTTGATTATACTAGTTTAGCACCAGCAATGTACCTGGTGTTGAACAGTCATGAGCCCCTGTCCTGTGGGGCTGGACAAAGGAGAGGACAATGCAGGCAGAGACAGGGATATGAGAAGATGCAGGTGCTTAGCTTTGTTACAAGAGGAAAGAAAAGTTCCGGAAGGATAAGATGGTTAAGCAGAAGCATCAGTGAGCAATCTGTGGGGGTGAGGAGCAGGAAAAGCCTGGCAGAAGAGCTGGCTCTTAGGAGGGATGTGAAGGCCAAGAGGGAGTAGAGCATATTTGTTCAGGAAGGAAGTTCCATAGAGGGGGCAGCATGGGCAGGAGTGTAGCTAAGTGGGAAAAGATCCTGGTGCAGAAGGTAGGATGGGTCCCCTGCTGGGGCGCTCCACTACAGCGTGCACATGCGGTCTACATATATATGGGGGGCAGCTGCACCTGCTACACCTATTATAGTGATGATGCTGAGCTGGAAGAAGGGGGCAAAGACAACTAGGGATGGGCGAACGCGGTTCGGAAGTTCAGAGTTCGGACAAAACTCGACCAGTTCGGTCAACCGAACCGAATTTCCAAACCGAACTGAATTTTCGAACTCGGCTCTGTTCGCCCATCCCTAAAAGATAATATTCCATTCAGTTCAATGGGGTTTGAATTTCCAAACTTTGCTCGGACATCTGGAGTTCGGACCGAACTCGAATAGCTTGGTCGACCGGACCAAACTTCTGAACCGAACCGAATTTCTGAACTTAACTGAACCGAATTTCCGAACTCGGTTCTGTTCGCCCATCCCTAAAGATAACTTAGAAAACAGGAGACTCCCTCAATGAAGGCGGTGGCCAAGGAGAAGAAAAGTTCCTGGCTAGAAACATAGAAAGAAATGGAGGGCAGAAAGATAGGGAGAGGCAAGGCCACAAGGCCACAAAGGGGCTTGAAGACGAGGACAAGGAACGTGTGCTGGATGTGGAGGGAGAGGAGAGGAGAGGAGAGAAAGGGGTTGAACACGATCAAAATGGTGGGCGAGGTGAACAACCTTGGCAGCTGAGTGCTGGACCGAACTAGAACCCTGTTGTGCTGCGTCTCATTCACTTATATATTCTCATCGGTCGGGGATGGTTTGAGTGCAGGGAACATTTTCCTGGTGGCTTAGAACCTCATACTGAATCATTTCCCTCTCCAACTTCTGTTCCAATCCTTGAGACATAGACCAATCCATCTTGGAGACAGCCAGAAATCCCCTACGGGGTATGCTATGGCAGAGAGAGCTACATTCCATTGGGAGGGCCAGGACTGGTCACTCTCACAGCCAAAGCTGCTGGGCCAACCGCTCTGTTCCAAGGAGGCAGATCCTATTATCCCAAATCCCTTGATTTGAAAACCATTCCTAACTGCAGGAGGAATAGTTAAGAGTGAATTAAAATGCGGTCTGGCTTGATTAAGGCAGCTTTTAAAAAGATCCTCTATTAGCCTCTGTGATTATGTTTCCTTTATGAAGGCTGTGTGGGAAGAGCAGTCAAGAAAGCTGTAAATCAGATGCATATTTCTGGCGAGTGCAGGAAATCCTCTCAAACACATTAACTGTTCAATTTCATAACCCTTTAAAATCAACCGAAATTTATTCATTGCTGTCTAAAGTCTTCAGAAGCCTCAACCCAGGATGCATTCACAGAGCTTGCATTTTCAGAGGGATGAAACTAAACTAGCTATCTAGGTGCCTAAAGAACGGTTTACCAGTCTTTGGCTGCCTGCCTCCCTCTCATCTGAAAAAGAGAAAAGCTATATTTATTTTTAATGTGTTGATTGACTTTTGCTGAAGAAAAAATCGTATCAGGATGGGCCAAACCATCAGGAGCAGAGCTAAACAAAAATAGTGTGCAAGCGTGTCCATTTGGAAGTCATCTGTCTTCCGTGAATAACTCGGAGCAGAACGCTTGGCACCTTGCCGAGATGCAAATATTGCTCTGTCTATGCAGGAAATAGTTCTTAACAAACCAGAGCTGGGCTGATGGCATGGGAGATCCTAAAGTTTACACGCTGCATATAAACCGTACACTCTTTTTTTACTAGAAGAGGCTACAAAAGAGCTCACAGCAGCACATTAGAAATGATACTAGGGAGAACTGAACCCCAATGGTAAAGCAATTAATGAAAGGCTGGTTTTTAGTGGTTGCACAATGGAGTGTTTTAAAATTCCTTTGCTCTTTTTTCTTTTTTTACAACAATGTGGAGAGAGGCTGCTTAGGAGGAAAAAAGAAAAGGGGAAAAACAAAAAAACAAAAAACGCAGCTTGGCAGGGAAAAGACATTCCTTCAGTTCCTCTCCAAAGTTTGCAAACCCCTGGATAGGAAAATACTGTTGAGCAGCCAATTCTTTCTGCATTTGGCTAAGCCCAGAGCCCAAAATACACAGAACACTACTTCACTTTGAAAGGACTGCAATACTCCTATCTGACTCATCTGAAAGCAAATAAAATAAGACCTAAACAAATAAACCTAATTGCGCATGGAAACAAATCCATCTCTCCAGCTTGGCTGCTGCTTTGTTTTTGTTAGTTAAAAGCCAATAGCTGCAGTTTTTAGGGGGCATTGGGAGTAATAAAAAATACTGGAAACAAATTGCTAAATGTTTTTCCCTCTAGGTGATCAGCACATGGAAGTACAGGCCGCCAGCCTCAAACCTCTTACTCCGGAGCAGTCCTGTTGAAGCCTATGGCCTTGAGATTTGTAGGGCCTACTAGTGCAAAAATAAAATTTGGGGGGGCCTATGGCTCTGTTCCCAAAGTCATGCGCTTGCTTAGGAATGAAACGTTATTTTTGTGGCCCCTCAATCCAATAAGGCAGTGCTTTTGAGGAAGTGGGTTGTGTGTGAGAGAGTTAGGCCACTTTTAGACGAGTGGGTTGTGCTCACGTGACTTTTGAAACTCCTGTGAGCTGGGATTAGACAAGACGTTTTGCGCGTTAAAGCAGGTCGCGTGTTCGTTTAAACGGCAAACGAAATACCCCGATGTCAGGGTATTTTCGTTTGCTGTTTTAAACAAACGCACGACCAGCTTTAACGCGCAAAACGTCTCGTCTAATCCTGGCCCGCAGGATTTTCAAAAGTCACGTGAGCACCACCCACTCGTCTAAAAGCAACCTTAGCGGGAAAGAGGGGTGAGTGACCAGATGTGTGTGTGGGAGAGAGAGAAGGGAGCTGGTTGTGTGGAGCGAGTGAAGTTGTGTGTGATTTGTCAGGTTTAGCAATACACCCACATCGTCCCAGTTAAATCCTGGTCCTTTAATTATTCCTACCATGGGGCAGCCATGTTGGGCAGCAGCAGGAGCTGCCATGGGCCTCTGCACTTACCAGGGGGTGGGTGGATAGGTTGAGCTGGAGCAAGACGACAGACCCTGTAGGATCGGAAGAGCGACGTGTGCATGTTGGGCAGCAGCAGGAGCTGCCATGGGCCTCTGCACTTACCAGGGGGTGGGTGGATAGGTTGAGCTGGAGCAAGACGACAGACCCTGTAGGTCTGCCAGAGCCCTCTGCAGATGGGCATGTCCTGCTCCAGCCACCCACAGCGCTCCTACCTGACTGCAGACCCCGCCTCCCTGCTCCAGGACACTCTAGCTACCCACCCTCTGGTAAATCCTGGAGGGTCCAGGAGCTCCTGCTGCCATTCAACACAGCTCTCCAGTCCCCCCCCCCCCCCACCGGCCCCCCGGGAGATCTGGCACCGCCACATGTCTCCAGGGTAGTGACAGGGCCCTGCAGAAATAGCAGTAGCATTGCTAAGGCTGCAGGGGCCCCTCAGGAGAGGCCGAGGTAGGGCTCCGGTGTCAGTGCTTCCTGAACTCTTAGGATTCGTTGCTCATCACTGGCAGGGATGTCCATTTGAATTAAATAGTGGATTCGGATCAGTTGCAGATTCGGATCTGCAATTTGCAGAGCTGTTAAGGTTCGGATTCGGATCCCATTGAAGGCAATGGGGAAACCATTCTGAGTCTGAACTCCCCCAACATAGCAGGACCCCTCCCTTGGGGTCCTGCTATATACTTACCAGTCTCAGAGGAGTTGATTGAAGCCTCCCAGCAGGCCCTCGCCACAGCTCGCTGACAATTATCCTGCTCAGCAATGGCATGTGCAAATGGCCACCGGGGCCATTTTGTACATGTGCAAAATGGCTGCCACCCTTAACCCAAACGGCAGCAGCCAAAATGACGTTGCCACCAATTTGGTTAAGGGCGGCTAGTGCTGATTTGTGTATGTAGCCCACAGCAGCAGTAGCAGCCAATGGGAGCTTCAATCAACTCTTTCAAGACTGATAAGTATGCCAGGGCCCCAGGGGGCGAGGGGCAGGATCCGCAACTTCAGATCCGTAACACTTGTGCTGACAGAGTGTAGATTGATCTGTAATGGCCCGATTCAGGCAGTTATGGATTAATCCAAATCCAAATTGGACATACCTAGCCACTGGATGTTCCCAGACATAACGCTAACCATTCATTGTCAGCATTACACTCGCACGACTGCTATATCGGTCCGTACAAACACATTTTGTGCTGTACGCCCATCACAGGTTGAGCTCCTGTAAGCCATACACTCTCACACTGTATGGTCGCCACTTCCACACAGCCGTTGTCACAACTAGTGATGTATGCCGCCCTACTCCTGGTCTATGGTCAGCAGAGATTCCATTGTCTTTTTAATCCACTTTTGGGGACTGGGTTGAAAAAAGACAGAATGGTAAAAAGCAAGAGACTCTCACTGCACATTGAGGCCATAATCTTTATTTATTTATTTATACAATAATTTAATATCCTGCCCCTCCGGCCAAAGGGAGCTCGGGGCGGCGTACAACAAATTAAAACAACAATATAAAACAGAATAAAATACATTTTAAAATCAGCAGTAACAATAAAATACACTAACTAAGTGGAACAAAATATCCCACCCCACCCCTACCCATCTCTCCCACCAAACGCCTGGTGGAACAGCCAGATTTTGTATTGTCTTCTAAAGGAGACAAGGTCCAGGGCCAAATGGACCATCGCCAGTAGGGAAGGGTGAACGCGGTTTGGAAGTTCGGAGTTTGGACCGAACTCGACCAGTTCGGTTGACCGAACCGAACTTCCGAACCAAACCGAATTTCCGAACTCAGTTCTGTTTGCCCATCCCTAATCGCCAGAAGGGAGTTCCACACCCTTGGAGCATCCACCAAGAACACCCTCCCCATCATCGCCACCCGAGGGACTTGGGGGAACCTCAAGGAGGGCGCCCCCAGCTGAGACCGATCAAGAATCCAGAGGGTGGGGCAGTCCTGCAGGTAGGCAGGGCCCAGATCATTTAGGAGTTTATAGGTAAGAACCAACACCTTGAATCAAGCCTGGAAGACTATAGGAAGCCAGTGCAGTGAGCAGAACATTGGTGTTATGTGCTCATGACAACGCCGCATTCTGTACCAGCTACAGTCTCTGGACCGTTACCAAAGATAGCCCCAGGTAGAGCGCATTAAAGTAGTCTAGTCTTGAGGTAATGAAGGCATGGATGGTGGTGGCCAGGTCGGCGTCTGAGACATATGTCTGAAGCTGCTGCACCAGATGAAGTTGGCTGAATGTGCTCCTTACCACAACCACCACCTGAGCATCCAGGGGGAGCTACGAGTCGAGGAGCACTCCCAGATTACAAACCTGTGGGACCAGAGAGGGGCGGACTCTATTCATGATAGGGACCTCCAATCCCTCGGCCCCACCCACCAGCATCACCTTCGTCTCCTCAGGATTCAGCTTCAGACAGCTCGTCCTCATTCAGTACCCTACAGCCGCCAAACACCGGGTAAGCACCGAGACTGCCAGACCTGGGTCAGCTGAAAATGAGAGGTATAGTTGGGTGTCATCAACATATCATCAAACCCTCTCATGACTTTGGCCAAAGGCTGCATGTACACGTTGAACAGGAGAGGGGACAGAATAGAACCGTGCAGGACTCCACACGCGAGGTCCCAGGGGAACAAAGAACAGTCCTGCAGCATCACACACTGAGTTCTCCTGGCCAGGAAGGAACGGAACCTTTCAAGAACAATTCCGCCCAGTCCACCCCAGCTCGGTCCTGCAAGTGAGTCACCAACACCTCATGATCAACTGTCTCAAAAGCAGCCGAGAGATCTAGCAGGACCATTTATGTAGAAGAAGTTTTACTGGGTCTAATGGAACTACTTTGAGGTAGGAGATTTGAAGATTAGGACCTGAAATGATACACTTAAAATAGAACTGTTTCTTACTTCTTCCCCTTGGAAGACAATCATCTTGAATCTCATTCTCATCAGATTCAGGTGGAGTTAGTCATGGCAAAAACTAGAAGAAGGTGCTTCGCTCCACTGAAACCACCCCCTTCACTCCACTGAAACCGCTCTGGCTAAGATCACCAACGATCTTCTTGTGGCTAAATCCAACCGCCTTTACTCTATTCTTGTCGTCCTTGATCTCTCCTGTCTTCGACACTGTTGACCACTCGCTCCTGCTTGAATCGCTCCACTTCCTTGGATTCCAGGACTCTGTCCTTGACTGGTTCTCCTCCTATGTTTCTGACCACTCCTTGAGTGTACCTCTTTCTAACTCCTCCCCCTCCTCCTCCCTACCCCTCTCAGTCGGGGTTCCCCAAGGCTCTGTCCTTGGCCCTCTTCTCTTTTCTATCTACACCCATTCCCTAGGCAAACTCAATACCTCCCATGGTTTCCAATACCACCTATACGCTGACGGCACTCAACTCTATCTCTCCACTCCTTCCCTCTTCCCCTCTGTTCAAGCTCGCCTCACCAACTGTCTCTCTGATATCTCCACCTGGATGTCTCAATGCCAACTCAAACTGAACATGGCGAAAAACTGAACTCCTTATCTTCCCTCCCAATCCTTCCTCTCCCTCTTCCCTGCTAATTACTATTGACGGGGTCTCCATCCTCCCTGTCCCCCAAACCCCAAGCGACGGACTAGGTGGCTGATCCTGGCAGCAGAGTTCTGAACAGAGATGAGGGAAGAGAGGTGGGAGCGGGGAAGGCCAGCAAGGAAGAGGTTACAATAGTTGAGGCGTGAGATGACTAGGGCATGGATGAGAGTTTTGGTATAGGAGACAGACAGAAAAGGGTGGATCTTAGCAGTGTCATGGAGAGAGAAGATTGGGCTTCATCTTCGACTCGCACCTTACCTTCAAACCCTACATTAACTCAGTGGCCAAATCCTGCCGCTTCTCCCTCCACAACATTGCTAAGATCCACCCTTTTCTGTCTGTCTCCTCTGCCAAAACTCTCATCCATGCCCTAGTCATCTCACACCTCAACTATTGTAGAAGCATGTATATAGTTGGAATTTACTGAACTGTGTGCAGTAAAAAACACTGTTATTTGGGTCTCTCTGATTACACAATAATTAAAATCTGGTCTTACAATTATTTTCACCATGTAATCCTTTAAAGCATGGATCTACTGCAGGACCTGTCCCAGTACTAGTGCAGGACTTCGATGCAAAGGCTTTGGTTTATCTAAACCAGGGTGGAGATCATTCCCCTCCTGCGAGCAACTCTGCAATTTATTTATTAAATTCGTTTTTTTTACCCTGACCCTCTCACCAAATGGTGTCTCGAGGTGGCTTACAAATAATGCCAATAAAAATAATAACAATCCATACATCCATAAAATACTATCCCATAAAATCCAGGTCTGTATAACAAATATACCCAACCCAAGAACCCAAATAACCCATCCCTTCCTCCCCCGCCACCCCCGCCAAATGCCTGGCAGAAAAGCCAGGTCTTACAGCACCAGCAGCGGGCTGAGACGGAGCTCCACCAGGAGCACATTTCACAGTGACAGAGCCGCCACTTCCGGCAGTGCGGGGAGCATGGAAACACTCCCTGTGCCGGCTTTTCTCTCAACGCGGGACTCAGGAGGTGCTTCAGTGCCTCGGATAAAAGCGACCTACGCCTCTATTGGGTGTCCAGTTCCTGTAAGAGCTTGTGAGATTTCCTGGAGCTAATCAGAAGCAGTGGTAGAGCAGAACACGCAGCAACATTGAACACTGAGCTTTTCAGAAATAAAATAGAAATTTTTCTTTCATGACTCAAGAGATTGTGTGTATCGGATAGGATCACGGTGGCCCATACTAGAAGTTTGTACCGGGCCCAGAGAAATGATGCTTGGGCCCTGTCTCTGAGACATATGGGCGGAGCCTCTTCACCAGATGTAATTGGCAAAAGGCCCCCCTGGCCACAGCCAACACCGGCTGATCCAGACACAGCTGCAAATCCAGGAGCACCTCCAGGCTCCGCTCACAAGAAACCAATGGAGGACAGAACCCCGCACCCCCAATAACGGGGGCTTCCCCCTCCCCCAGATCACCGACCCCACCCACTAACTTCACCTCTGTCTTGTTGGGATTGAGTTTCAATCAGCTCGACCTCATCCAATCCCCCACAGCAACCAAACACCGGGAATGCAACGAGACTGTGGGGCCTGGGTCAGTTGAAAAAGGAAGGTACAGGTGGGTGTTGTTGGCATTCTGATGACAACAAACCCCCCCAGCTGCACGCAACCTCCCCAAGTGGCTGCATATATACATTGAATAGGAGCAGGGACAGAATAGAACCCTGTGGGACCCCACACGGGAGGCCCCCAGGGGACAATGAACAGTCCCCTAGCATCACCTGTTGTGATCTACCTGCGAGGGAGGAACGGAACCACTGTAAAATGGTACCATCCACCACAGCCAGGTCCTGCAGGCGAGTCACCAACAGCTCATGATTCACGGTATCAAAAGCCGCTGATAGATCCAACAAGGTTTTACAACCCCTATCCAGCTCCACCAGGAGGTCATCGGCCAAGGCCACAAGCACAGTCTCCATGCCGTAACCCAGACGAAAGCCAGACTGCGTGGAATCAAGAAAACCGGTGTGATCTAGACGTGCCTGCAACCGACGGGCCACGACCCGTTTAGTAACCTTCCTTAAATAGGGAAGGTTAGAGACCGGCTGGTAATTAGTACAAGCTCTGTAGGCAAAATAGGAGTTGGAGAAGGCCAGATAGGAGTCTGATGCTTAAATGGGAGAATGGGAGGTGAACCCCTCAATGAGAGGGGTGGTTGGGGTGAGGGATGAGCTATGCCTCGACCCCCTGAGAGAGTGGGGTTAGAGGGGAATGGGGGGGACCCCTAAGTGGGAAACAAAGATAGTTGTTTTAAGATTTCTATATTTGTATTATGCGTTTATAATTGTTGTTGGAAATGTTTTAAGTTGTATTTTGGAGGGTGGGTAGGTAAAAAACCTAAAATAAAATATAATAAATAAATAATAATAATAATAATAAAGGGGGTCCTCAGGATAAGGGGAAGGAGGGGGGGGGTCCAGATCATGGCTCCATACCATGGATCTATCCCGTATCCTTGAGTGCCTGCCTGTGCTCACTCATTTGGCACTTGAGACTGAGTAGAGACTGGACACCCAGGTCAGGTCCAGGAATAGAAAAGGGGCTAAATAAAATCTAGCCATTGGCCAGATGTGGTTCATGGGCCAGAGGTTCTCCCTCCCATGACCTTGACGTCAAATATTACACTCTTTACTATAGAGTCTGAGCATGAAAAAGAGAAGCAAAGCATTGAAAAAGTGAAGGTGCGATGGAAGAATAAGCAACGTCTGTGATTCTTTGACAAAAAAGAAAATAAGAAACGCCACTTTAAGATTCCTGCCCTAGCATAGACAGAGCCCTGAATTCTGGGCAGCCTTCATGCATTGAGGAAATGCAGCAACATGACAGGTCATGGTACATCAGCCCCGGGGGCAATACAAGTTACACGATATTCAGACAGCTGCCGCAAATTGCAATTCAAAGCCACCAGCTGGCATTGAGAAATGAACTCTCCGCACAGGGTCAGACACAAAAATCTCTTTCTTGCAGAATGCTGTGAAAGCAGAAGCTGCAATAGGAGACCAAGCAACCTGGCATGCACCTCAGCCATCCCTAACAGATGGTTCTCTCCATCCAATGATGCTTTTCTTCCTTGACTATTCTTCTCGGCAGAACATTCTTCCTGACATTTAACCTAAAGCATTCCTCCATCAATTTAAACCCATTATTTCCCACCCAAGACACAATTTTGGACACAAAAAAAATTGGTTACCACGCAGTTTATGTATTTCAACACTTAGCGGGATTCCTCAATCTTATCTTCTCTAGGCTAAACACACCCACTCCCACCAGTCTTTCCTCATAGGTCTTGTATTCCAAACTGATCATCTTTGGACATTTTCACCCAAGACACTCTCCACCCACTACCCACCTACCTACTATACATATTGCAGGGCTGTAGTGTTGCCCTATGGGTGCCCTGTAACATGTATAGTGGGTGGGTAGTGTCTTGTCTGAAAACACCTTTGTTGCTCTTCTCTGAATCCTCTCCAGTTTACCAACATCCTTATTTAAAGTGAGGAGTGCAAAATAGGGCATGGTACTGCAGCACAGCATCACATTGGGTAAAACAGATATGCACATAACTCCGCTTAAACACCTTTAACAGTTCTTATGAATGTTGTAGGGCTGTATCGGTGCCCTATGCAGCCCTGAAACATGCATAAGAAATGTTAAAGTGGTGCTGAAGTGGAGCTAAGGTGCATGTCTGTTTTCATCCATTGTTGGCTCATTTTGTTTGTAAACCATCTCAGTTCCTTCTCAAAAGTTCTATTGTCCAGGAAATTATCCTCCATTTTTCATTTGTGCATTTGATTTTCTTTCCTACATGTCTTTATTGGATTTAATTTAATTGTTTTCAACCTAGTTCTCCAATGTATATTATCCTCCAAAATGTTTGCAGTCCTTCATGGATTTGTTTCACCTGCAATTTGATAAGGATCATATACACTCCTTTGTCCGGATCATCGATGAAAATAATATTATCCAACCCAAGAAAGACTCTTCCAGAACCCCACTCATTACTTCTTTCCAATTTGACAGCAAAACATTAATAACTACTCTCCAGCTGTGAATTTTTAACCAATTATATACTCATCGAACAGCAGCTTCACCTAACATACATTTCCCTAACTTCATGTAGTCCTCATCAATTAAAGTCAATAGGAGTTTTGCTATTGACTTGAATGAATTTGTGATTGCAACCATCCTGGAGAACTGTCAAACGTCTTACTCAAGGTCATATATAAATACTTATTATTAATAATAATTAATATAGCAACTGCATCTTCTGTCTACTAGACTGGTTACTTAATCGAAGAGAAAGAGAAGGTTGGTTTGGTATGACTTGTTCTTGACAGGTCCACTTTGGCTACTTTTCCAAAACCTACTTTTATTTTTGGTGCTCACAACTGAACTGCTTTTATTCTAGTAACTTAGTTGTCTCATATTGAAGCCAACCTAACTGGGCTATTATCCCTTAGGTTCTCCTTGCCTCCGTTCTTACTATATTAGATCTGTTACATTCCTCTTGGACCTCGCCTACCCTGGATGAGTTCTCCAAGATTAATACCAATGATTTTGAGATTACTTTGACTAGTTCCTTTTAAATGCGCCTCCAAAGTGGCATCCGTTATTAATGCCTTCCCCATTGAGTAATGGGGTTACATGTTCCTTTGTCTTTTTCTTACTTTCAATGTTGTTATGGAACCCTGTATTTTACATTCTTTACTCACTCCTCTTGTGAGTTCTCTCTTCTGGAATTGTTCCTACACGCCTTTGCTATTCCACTTGACTTGCCTTCACGGATTCTTCCTTCTTTCTATCTCCTGTAAGAAGAGGTATCTTTAGGAACTGCTGGCCTCTACATGGTTCCATGCAAAGATGCCTGCAGGCCCCCTCCTAGCTCAGGGCCTTAGCACTTAGCCTTAGCCACTGCCTATGAATTTCCCTGTTTAATGTTAAGGTCTTTTGAAAAGCTCCTGGTGTGGCAACACTGGCATCTTTCTATTCTGTCTTTCCAGTGTATTGGAATGGCTCTCTGATTTCCATCCGGATTCTTTTAGAGACCACCAGCTCTCCTGAGCTTCCCATGGACTCTTTACTCACTAGATTTAAATAAGTGAAAATCTGTTTTTAAAAGAAACAAACAAAACAATCTCTGCTAATTCTGCTAATTTCACCCTTCCCGTTCTCTTCAAAATATGGATTCCATCATTTCATGATCAGATCATTTTTGTCCAAATAGCCCATCATCTTTAAATTCTCAACCAAAGTTGCTGGTCAGAATCAGATCTAAATGAGGTGTTCCCCAATTAGTTCCTCCATATTCTAAAACAGAAAGTTTCCTCTACATACACACACCCAGAACGTATTGGCCCACAGCTAGCTTCTATTTGGCTCCTTTCAGTTCCTGGATTTGGCCCCTGGATCCAGTCCCTACCTATGCAGAGAGAATGAGCTCAGGGGAGATGTGGGCAGGTAACTCAATGAAAGGGGATGGACCCATGGCAGAGATCCTTGATTTGGACCCACCTCCTCTTTCCTCATCCTGAACACACCCCTTAAACACCTCTGCCCCCAACTTCCATGTGGCCCTCAGAGCTTGTACTGATTTTCAGAGTGGCCTCTGGAAGGGAAAAGTTTCCCCACTGTTGAGATAATACCAATAGACGTTTGGGTAGCTAAAGTTTCCCAGTACTACTATTACTGGTGCTTTCAATCCTACTGATGCCACTTCTAAAAATGCCTCATCCACAGCCTCTTCCTGATTTGGTGATTTATAAACAGACCTTCCACCATGATGGCATCTCCATTTGCCTATCCCTTTATCTTCATCCAGATTTTCAACACCTCCCGCTCTCCAAGCTTCCCTTGGATCTCCAAGCAGATGTTATTACCACAGAGGGTTCAAGCTCTGCTCCTGACCTAGGGGTAGCTGCCTAGAGAGGTTGTAAAATCTCCTTGCCCCCATGGAGGTTTTCAAGAAAAGACTGGGCATGCATCTGTCAGGAATGCTTTCGGTATATATTTTCCTACCTCTGGGTGGGAGGTTGCACTAAATAACCCATGTTGTCCCTTCCAACAGTTCTACGATATGTCCAAGCTGGATGTGCCTGCCTCTCAGCTGTAGCATATTTACTTCAAACTTTTTGCTTGCTTAGCACAGCAAGAATTTCACCCTGAAGAATTTCTGCAAGAGGCAACTCCTTTAAGAGATTAGACCAACAGGGAGTTAGCCAAGTGTGAAAAAGGCCACCCAAAACTGCCCATAAAGCATGACAGCGTGTTTGGATAATGGAATAATGGCTGAGGAGAAGTTCATTAACCCTTCAATACACAAATACACACTTGGAAATGAACATGAAATATTTCAGTCCAAGGGGATCACACCAAAGAGAGAAGTGCTTAAAAATGGGAACTTCCAACAAAACTGTCTCTCCACCCAAAACTGCTGTCACTCTGCAATAAGATAGCTGTGTAGCACTTTCTAAGAGCCACCAGATCCCCTAACTCATGCTTTACTTCACAAGTAATCCCACTAGTCTGCCCCTGGAGAATGACACTATTTATTTTGAGAAAGGTGGGCAGAATGGGGTCCTAAGTACTTATCTAGCGGCTAAGACTAGAGTCAAAATGAATATTTGTGGCAAATACTATAGTCAATGGATTCATCTGCTTCAACAAAATGGACATTCAGTCCAGCTTCACCAGATCCCCACTTTGCTTTGGCCATTTCAGCGCTATTGTACATGTATGATAAACAAAACAAAGTACATAAACAAAACAAATAATCAAAACAAAGCAGCGGCAGCAGCAAAGCAGAGACCATCAGCTCTCCCTTCCTCCCCTTTGGATGAGGACTTGGCTGGTAGCAGGTTCAGGGGGAGAGGGGCCCCATTACCAACAGCTGGGGGCCGTGGGACTTTCTGTTTGCCTCCCCCCCCACCCTTGCGGGGGCAGGGTTGAGGGAGGGACACACCCAAGACGCTCCCCATGTCTTCGGGAGCAGCCGGAGGCCGTGCCGGAGGCATGTGCCGAAGGGGTATGTCCAAAGGGGACTTTGGACATGCCCCTTCGGCAGGGCCCTGAGGTGGAGGTGGAGGAGGTCTGGCTTAGGAGAGGAGATATGAGTGTGTTGCTGGTGAAGTTGGAAAGAACATCATCCCCCCCCACCCAGTGAGAGAGGGGAGGAGATGGAGGTAATTGACCTCCTTAGTGGCAGCAAGGGACAGGGGGAATGGATATCTGTGGCCGGGTCCGAGATGGGAGCAGCGGCAGTAATTGTGAGTTAGACCAGCTGTAGAGGCGAAGGGATTATGTATTTTTGTATTACTAGGCCTCAGGGATTATGTGATTGTTAATAGGGATGTGCGAATGCGGTTCGGCAGTTCAGAGTTTGGACCGAACTCAAATAGTTCGGTCTACCAAATCGAACTTTCGAACCGAACTCGATTTTCGAACCGAATTTCCGAACTCGGTTCTGTTCCCACATCCCTAATTGTTAATGAAGTTAAGACTGGGGTGCCTCTGTGTAGGTATTGTGCTCTAAGTTTATTGTATAAGGGTTATGAAAGTATAAGTGGGTTGGGGTGGGTTTGTGAGATGATTTCTGGCCCCCTTGTGGGGTGACTCGGTGCTGTTCATTATATTTGTATTATGTCTCTGAGTCTTCCCGTGTGGGATTGGAACCCAGATTCTGTATTGAAATCAAACTGATGTACGCCGCCTCAAGTCGGCTTGTCCAAGAGAGCACGGGATATAAATTAAATGTGACTTGACATTAAGTGACTGAACGGAAATAACCAAAGTACCAACATGAAAGAAGTATCCAAAACAACATAACTGACTAAACAGACGTGTGAATATCCATTTCAGTTGTGGGTATCAATATTCAGAGGACTCTGACAAACATGAATATCCACAATGATGAAATCTACTATTCGTTTCAGCTCTGGATAAGACCGGTCTACACACCATCATAGTCCTTTGAACAGAAGTTCCCAAAGAATGGGTCGTGACCGGAGCTGAAACGAGGACCCACAAAAATAGGTACACACCTAGATCTCACCCGGCTTGACCTGGTAACATTGGGTACCAATTGGTACCTGATTAGTGCCCAATGAGCTACTCAATTTACCAGCTTCTGGCATCAAATTTCTGCCGATTTTCCAGTTTTCTGTTACCAAGCTGTCACAAGGAGATACTGGGCTACGTGTAGACTACAGGTCTAACAAATATGTAAAGGTTAAGATTCAACATATATGTAATGTGAAAGCTGAGAACTGGAAACACACTTCATGCAATGGAGAAATGTAAAGTCATGCCAACTGTGTATTCAGAAAAAGCCCAAACACCTCTGCAGACACTAGCCATAGACCATTGAGTTGCAAATGGATTTCTTCCTGTGGACATGACTGAAAGCACACAGTCACTGGGCGGGAAAAATCAAACAAAGGACCCTGGAAAGGTACTTAATGAAGAGCTATCTTTCTATCAGGGGGAGTTGGTTGAGACCAGTTTGTTGAGCTTGATCGTAGCTTACCAGCCAGAGAAGGGCTGCACCAACGGAACTATGAAGTAAGGCTTTTTCGAAACTCTAAAGACTGATACCCAGCCACGCTTTCCATCACTGGCTGTGACATGAACTGAAGTACCCTTGGACCTTGATTAGGGTAAGCCTAATCCAGGAGAATCCAAGTACAGATAGGAATGCATTATTGGTTATGTTATTTTGATTTCTGCACTCTTGAGTATAAACCTGTACTGCATGCTTATTTATTCATTAAACTTCTTTTTACTGAACTTCGTATGGTCCAGTGGAATTGCTAATCCTAACATTGGTGGGACACAGTTTGGGGTTAATTCTGTGTTTACAAACACAGACGAAACTAGAGAGAAAGAGTCTCTGCTGGGAAACTCTGTGGCTGGAAAGGTGACAAGAAGGTTCACCCGTTGCAGGCTCAATCAGTTCGAGAGAGAGAGCTGATCCAGTGAGAGCTGCAAGCCAAGGAAACTGAGTCACAACAGCCTAGAGTGGGGTACTGAGCCCCCAATTCCATGAGCTCAATTGGTAAAATGGAAATTTGGAACTTGGTAACAACCATACACAATATTTTGGGTTATTGGGTGCCCACCTTGGTACTTGGATACTGAACAGGCACCCCCAACATTTTGGGTATTCCCTGTCAGGAGCAAATTAGCTACCTGTTTCAGCTCTAGTCATGATGACCCCTTGTTGGGTTATGTCCCAGACCTAAGTGACGTAGCCCTTTGTGGGGACAGGTTATCTGCAGATGGGGCCACTGCTGTTTGATATACTTTACATGTCCAGCTTTGTTCTGGGACCACAGGATTATATTTAAATCTCGGAATGGGGTCAGTAAGGCACCAAGTTTGGAAACCCCTGCAGTACTGAGTGTAATGAGGGAGTCCGTTCTTTTCCTTGTTTGTTCCTGCTGTGAGGGCCATGCTAATGGGTGTTTTTATACACACATTTCTCCTGTATGTTTGCTGTTTCATCCTGAACTTTCTGTGTGTCTAAGGCTGCGTTCCTATCTGCAGTGGCGGCAGCGAGAGGGACCAGGGAAGATGTGGCAGCGCGGAGGAGCCGGCTGACAGGAAAAGAGCCACTGCGAACGGAGATCTGCCACGGCTTCTCGCGCGCATGTCAGGGCAGGATTTTGCGCCCTGACATGGAACAAAATGTTCCATGGAACAAGCATTCTGGAAAAAGCATCACTTCAGGCTTGCTGGCATGTACAGTGCTGGCAGTAGCGGCCATAGGACGACAGCTCACATTTTGCCTGAAACTTATATTTTAAAAATATAGGAAAAAATGGACGTTGCTCAATAACTCTAGGGGATAGATAGCACAGCATTTGGAATGCAAGAATTCTGCTACCTGGGTGTTGTCATTTTATATTCTGTCCAGCTTTTACTGCTCTCTCACAGATTTAAGGAACCTTCTGTTACTGTCTGAGCTTCCTGTACCAGCTATCTGTGACCTGCTACTATAGAGAGACTCTTCAGCAAGTTCCTCTCCACTCCTGCCCCCAAACCAGACAGCCTGATTGCGGTGGCAGCCTCCATAAGCAAACATTTGGTTTCAGAAGACGTCTCATTACCTCTTCCTTGCATCTCCCCACCCACCCACTACCTGCCCTGGTGGGAGGACGTTTGGTTTCACATCATTTGAAACACCGAAGTGACAAATTTCCCCTCTTGTGTGTCACTTCTTTTGGTGCCCAAGCTTGCAAATGCAAATGATAAAGTGGTGGTTTCCTTAGATACCTGCTGCCTTCTGCACAGGGATTTTATTTCTTTGCGTTTGCATGGAAAAGCCCGGTAGAACTTCACAGAAAAATAGTGACTTTTCTACAAGCTCTTGAGCGATCCTTTAAAACATAAGAGAAAATCTATTCCTGCTGTTGAATTACATGGGGGGGAAAGGATTACATTTCTTACACATTTAGAGGTGAAAGGAAGGTCGTTCAGCTAATCACTTTTATTGGACCAACTTCTTGTTAGGAAGAGCCTAACACATGCAAACACCGGCCCCCCTCGCAGGAAGGGAGCAATCTAAAAGAAAAGCAGTCTGGGGCACCCACGTGAAATGTGGTGCTAGTTGGAATCAGGATGACTTCTATAATCCCCTTCTTTGTATCCCCTCATGCAAGACACCTGGCCTGTTAGTAATCGGGAATAGCTGGCAGGTAGATTAAGGAGCAATTAAGACGTCAAGCTCTCTCTACTTGCATAATCACCAGGAGCACGGGTCCCTTCTGTCTAGTAAAGTGCCCCGTATCCAACTAAAGCTGAATAGGCCATCAACCTCACCTTAAAGACATGCCCTCCTCCCAGTACCCGCCACCCTGTCATCTAATTCCCAACTCCTCCACCCAGTGTCCCACGCATACAAGAGTGATCTACCACCCTGCTACCTTTTCACACACCCAGGAAGCTTTATCCAAACACCCATAGAGACTTTTTGTATTGTATCCAAATAACCATGGAGACGTTGTCTTGTCTTTTGTCCAAAATCCCTATAACTGACCCAGACTCCTTTTGCTGTTTGAGTCTTGTTTCTGGAGTGGGGTTACATGGACACTCTGTGTTACACTGCTCTAGAAACCCACCCAGTCAGGCGACCCTCCTCTTGTCTATCTGCCCCACATCTACCCTCGACCTCTACGCTGGATCTTTGAGGTGTCCCCATCCCCTCTGCAATGGGCCAGAAAAGGTAACCATTCCCCCCATCTCTCTCACTCTCCTGTTCACCTCCTAGTCTCCCTACTCTTCTAGCTGCCAGGCTGCTCCCCCTACCAATAACCTTCTTTCATTACGGTTTAAGCTTCCCTTGAAAAAGGAACCCTCGTTCTGCCTCAGGGAACCTCCCCACTTCTATTTTTGCTACACTGTGGCTGGGGCAGCAGGACTTTCTTAATGGGTTCCACTGGAAGTCAAGAACATGGTTGCACGGCAGCTGCAGGGCAACAGTGGCCCTGAGCACGTCACCAGGGACCCACGTGGTTTTTTGGCCAGCACAGTTTGACCACACCTCTCCCAGACACCTCCCCCTGCACGTCTTTCCCCCCTAATGGCCTGACGAGTCACGGCGAGCTCTGCAGCCTTCACTGCCGTGATCTCCCCTTGATCCCCACTAGTGTCGCTACGGGCTTCCACACACCCCTACCTCCTCTCCAGTTCTCCCTTTTCCGCCCCAACCCCCAGGTTCAGCCTTGGCAGAGCCTGCTCCCAGCAGCCAGCAGGGACCTCCATCTCACTCCTCCACTATATTAACTCCATAATCACCGATTCAGATGGTGTATGCATCCCTGCAATAAATAGAATTTTTCTTTATTAAAAACTTGTCTGTCTTATGTCTCTGGGGGAGCAGGGTTTAGGAGTCGCAGCGCATCACGTCTCCAGACTTAAGATCCCAGACACTCGTGTGCCTTGATTAAAGAAGTAGGCTAAATTCCCCAAATTGATTATTTTTGAAGCACCCGCCTGGACGTTGGGACCCCACTCCGCGGGTGACCCAGTGGACACGCATGGAGAAGGCACATGTGGTAACATTCTGTTGGTGAGGGTATGCAAACTTTGGGACCACACACGGCCCTTTGGCAAATACAAAGCTCTGACTTCATCTCTTACATTTGGGATCAACATAGCAACTGCACACTCTGGACTAAAGTTCTAGAGAAATGTCTGTACAGTCCGTGATACTATTTAAACACCTACATTCAAGTGCCAAGCAAAACATCATCCCACTGTCTTCATCAGCACACTATAGAGCCTCTTTTCTGTGAAAACATGCATACAAAGCCATACGCTAAGGGAAACAGAGATTAGCCTTTTAGTCAAAGCATGTTCAGAATTTCTGGACTCATAGGCTTCAGTCTCAGCCGGCTCTGAACGTATGCTTTCATCAATACAAGTTGAGTGGTGTGGGTTGAGTTAGTATGGAGTCACTGAGCTCAAGGCCAAAAGGGACAACCAGATCATGTAGTCAGACCCCTGGAATGCGACACAACAGGCCACAAAGTCCCACTTCCTGACCCTCACAAAACACCAAACCTGAATAAGACAAAAATATAGAATACAGAGATTGGAAACAGATCACTTTCACACCTCCCTCACCCACCCACCCCCCGGCGCATATTTTGGCTGCAGGAGGGAATGCGCAAGCCAGAATATGCACGAGGTTCGGGCAGTCTGAATACACACACACACGGCTTTGCCGGCAAACACACGCAGAGATACAGAGTTGGATTGCTCTCCATTTCTGTGTGTTTGCCGGCAAAGTTGTGCGGGGGGGGGGGGGGGTTTTCAGATCGGCCGAACCCCACGCATATTCTGGCTTGTGCATTCCCTCCTGCAGCCAAAATATGCGTGGGGGTGAGGGGAAGCTGTGAAAGTGGTCTAAATTGGAGTATGCTACAGGTAGAGGACAGCAGAAGGAACATCAGAGGCCTCTACAATGGCAGGAATTTAATTTGGCAAGAGATACCCAGATGACTCAACCAACCAAGCCGCATGTCATCTGCAGGGGAAGGTAAAAAATAAAATAAAAATCCCCTTTATCGCCAACCAGTCTGGCCTCATTAAAAGTCCTTCCTGATCTAGAAAATGGGGATTGGTTAAACCCTGAGCGTAGGAGGAAAGTCATCATTGGAGATAATCATCCAATAGTTAGTCATCAGCCATAATATTGTCCACACCTTAGCACCAGATCTCCCCACCCAGGATCCCTTTTCTGGACATGGCCATCTGATGCCTGAGGACGAGAGATTAATCCCTCCCTTCCTAATGCCACTGAAAGCAGTGGAACTATGCCTTGTTATGCTGGGAGTGAATATGGCCCACTGGGTTCCATGCAACTTATTATGTGGACAGGGAAAATGGTTCTTATTTTTCCCAGGGATTTTAACAGTTTTGCAGAGGCTTATCTCAGGTCCTTGGCCCTAATTTCCTAGAGACTGTAAAGCAATTTTTGGCACCGTATAAAATTACAGATTAATGGCCATCAGAAAAATAAAAGTCTCTTCATGAATTAGACCCCACAGTTTTTCTATTTTTAGAACTTGTAAAGAAGGGGGGTTAATCAGCTCTTCAACAGCGGAGGGAGGAAACAGGTTTTGGAAGCATTAAGCAGTGAAACTTATTTTATACCGTGCACAAAGGAGCAAATTGCAGCGTGTGGAGCAAGTTGAGGCTCCACTTAAACCAGATATATGCCGCATCCATTATGTGGTGCAGAATTACCCAGTTGTCAGCTGCTGGGATGAGGAAAAACAAAAGCCCTGCTTGCAGCTAGGAACTTTAATAGCTGAGGAGTGAGGGCATGGGCACATTTGAATGATGCACCCTTTGGAGCAGCATCTGCTAAAACCAGCAGGGACTCATGGGGCAAAGCAGAGAGAGAGAGCATGAGCCCATTGCTTAAAAAAATAATAATATGGGAAGGTCATGCTTCCAACCCAAGAATCATCACTGCCTTCAAGGGGCCGTCACTGCCTTTGTGTGCCTTAGAATGGCAACTGGTGCCCAGGGTGTACAGACCGCTGGCTAACCAATCACCCACAAAAGGTTGAGGATTCGCTCTCTCTGCTGACCTGGGCCATGACCCTGTCTGTTCCACTCCCACCAAGAGGTAGAAAGCACTCAACTTGTCCCCATCCTCTGTATCTTGAGCTGCAGTGTCCAAGGAAATACCCAGCATCTCCAGGGAAACACACAACTGAGTCAAAAAGGACTATAAAAAAAGACATTTCTATTTTCCTGCTCCTTTGAGTAGCAGATGTGACCTTCCTTTGGGTGCAAATGGTGATAAGCACAGCCTCCCCTCCATTTTTTTTTTCTTCTTAAAAACTAAAAAAAGTACAAACCTGATAAGAAGAAATACAGCTCCTACAAGGCCACATTAGTCTGTTAACTCAGTGTCTCTGCTTCCAAAATGGGAATAATGCTACTTACGCTTGCAAACTGCTGAGGAGTCTAGCTCTTGATGAAAGATGCTTTACACACAGAAAGGATTAATTGTAGTAATACATAGAGTTGACTGCAGATCTACAGTTCGTACTAATGTGCTGCTGGCAAATACAATTATTGTTCATTCACTCCACATTCACAAAGACAGGACATCTATTGTCAACACCTGTATTTTAACAGACTCCAGTAACAGAAATCAGACAGACTCAAAATCCACCTGCGACTTGTTTGAAAAGTTGACTTTTGCAGCAAAAAACCCCTGCTGAAGCACGTGTGTGTGTGCGTGCGCGCGTGCACGTGCACGTGATTGCAGTGCATGGTGAAGCCTTATCCCTTTCACCTCATAGTGTGGGCCCTTCCCTTTAAGTGTCTCCCTGGGAGTGTGTGTATCTTTGGGTTTCCCCTTCCTACCCTCCTGGATCTTACCCCTGTGACCCTCACAATTACACTAAATTCTTCCCTGGCAAGCAAGAGCAAGCACGTGTGGTTGGATAGTGTGGTGAATTGAGAGAAGTGTGGGCCGTCTCCATTCTCAGCACTTCTGACCATCGTCCTGGTGATGATCTGGCCTCATCCCGTAAGGAAATACTAGGGCCTAATAAGATCCTGAAGGGCCTTTTTACTTCCCCGAGAGTGCTGAGTCTAGGAAATGGGAGAGTGGGCATCCCCGCCCTTCCCTTTTCCTTCCTTCCCCAACCTGTCCCTAACACTCTCTCACAATGGGTATCCCTCAGAAGTTTGTGCCACCAATACTTTAAACATATCCTGGGAATTGTATGTTATTTATTCACAGAGATTTTAAAATCAGCAAGGGAGAAACCATTGGTATGGAGAGTGTGAAAGTCAGAAGCATGATGGAGGAGAGTGGAGGGATTTTCAGGCCTAGGGAACAGGGGGTACAGGCCTGGGAAAAGGTAGGAGCGGAACGAGAGAGGGAAAAAAGCAAGCAGGAAGGTGGAGAGAGTGGTAAATCCAGAGGATACGAGATAATGAATATAGACAATTAATATAACGTGCAGCAGGACTTGAGCCCCATGCAAAGGCAAAGAACCTAGGAAGAGAGCTGAAATTTTATCCTGAGTAATAACAGAAATGTGATTATATGGAGAGTCGCTGGCACTCTCCAGTGGTCAAACACAGAACAGAACTCAACTAGACTTAAAGGCCCCCAGCTGAGTAAAGCATTTTCATATGTACTCAAATTCCTTGGACTTCATTGAAACTCCATGTTCACACAAGCGCTTGTCGCAGCACCCCCCCAATGAGACACAGAGACCAAAAGCTGGTTTAAATCAGGCCGCACTCTTTTTTCAACCAATTATCAAAGACGGTGGGTGATTGCACAAGCAATAGGGGTCCAGTATGCTAGCTACTTAATTCTTATTAACTCAGGACTGGCCGGGATGTGTCTTCCCGTGCCAGCCCCCATCAAAAAACAAGGCTCCCCTTCGACAGCACCCCGGCTCTGGCCGAAAGGGGGAGCGTCCCAGCTGTGGGCTTGAGTAAGGAGGTGAGTACCCACTAAGTCAGCAGACCGTGCATGTACTTACTGACCCAACTGCAGTACCCCTCCCAGGGTCATAACCCCAGTGCGTGCTGCCTGTGCCTGGCACTGGGTGTCACCTCCCCATCTCTTAAGGAGGTGACTCATTTCATCATATTCTAGCCTATTTAACCTACTATAGCATACTGGGCCCCTGCTGAGTGTGACAAATATTGCCCATCAATCGGATTCATTCCATTGTTCAGATTGCTCAAATTCGTATATCTCTATGTACATTTGTTCTTCCAATTACCTGTCTGAATCTCTTTCGAATTAATGTTTATTAGAATTAGTATTGTAGCCAATTGTCAATTACCAATCAAGCCTATTTAGCCTATTCTGCACTGTCGAAGGGGCGAAACAAGCGACCCTTGAATTAGGCTGGTCGCTAAAATTCCCCTTCGGCTCCATAAGGGCAACCAGTAACTACCACAGTACTAGAGGTAAGGTGCTTCAGTCGCGTCCCCGCTCGATCTGCCGCTCCCAAGTGGCCAGACCGGCTCCACCCTTCCTAAAGAGGGTGGAGTCTGTTCAGTTCCTGCGCACAGCGGCCCTGCACATGCGCTCCCACGGTTGCTGGGCAACTGGCTCCCCGGCCGGCAGCACGCTAACGTGCTCCGCTGCAACCTCTGTTGCTTCCGGTCTGCTCCCCCTCTCATGGAGGTGGCAGGACAATTACCCTGTCACCGCCATTGCGGCAGCAAAGGGGACTTTTCAGAATAGCAGCAGACTGTGCTACCAAGCTGGAGCCTAAAAGCATCAGAAAAGTTATGGCTGCATTACGGCAAGAGATGCAAAGGACATTTCTATTCTGAAGTCAGGACTTGCTCCGCTGTTATAGGAAACTGAGAAATAATTTTTTACAATAAAAGGGCCAAAGAAATTTTGTATAAAACTTAAGAGTTCTTATGGAAAAGAAAATGTAAAACATCACATTGTAAACAGAGGCACCCGCAACTCCCACATGTTTTGAGACCCGATTTGAAAGACCTCAGCTATCGGGGTTTTAAGATTCTCGTTCTCAAAACATGAGGGAGTCATACAGCGCTGCTGTTTACAATGGTGCCCCGGACAACTTCCAGTCAGGGGGTGAGCATCTAAATCCCCCCCCCCCCTTGCCCTGTGAGAATTTGCTGACCTCAGACTTTTAAAGTCCATGAAAAATCTACAATGTCTAAAAACACCCTGAGAAAGGGCCTTGTGTAACCCAAAAGCCTGCACACTCTCACCAGCAGAAGTTGGTCCAATAAAATATATCTTCTGAACTACTTTGTCTGCATGTCTTACATTTGGAACAAACACGGCAACCACACTCTCTTGACTAAAATATCACAATGTTTCCCACAAGTAGGTAGGTAGGTAGGCGGAGCAGCAGCGAGGGTTTTTTCTTGGAGAAATTATAGCGGCAGTGAACATACAGCATAATGAAACCTATACCCTCTCCACTTTACTAAGCCCACATCAATGACCTACTCATTGCCCAGTCTGTCTCTAGTCCATCCTCATCCTGCTTGACCTCTCCAATATCTCTGACACCATCAACCAACTACTCCTTCCTTGCTTTCATCACTCCTTTAGTTTCCAGGGCTCAGTTCTCTTTCTACCTCTCTAACCGCTCCTTCAATCTCTCTCTTGCTGGCACCTCCTCCACCCCTTGCCCCTCTTGGCTGGAGACCCCTAGGGCTTGGGCTTGGGCCCTCATCTCTTTTCCCTGGGGAAATGTAAAGGGAGAACTCATCTAATGGCTCCCAGTATCAACTGTACTGTTGATGACAACTCTTGTTAGGGTAGGGGGGAATGGGGTTTTATATTGTTTTTTTAAATTGAATCATTATTGTTTATTTTAATGTTTCAAAATGTTTCTAATATGCTGTGAGCCACCCTGAGATGCTGGAGGCAGCGGCATATAAATTTCAATATAAAATAAATAAATAAATAATAAATAAACTCTCTCCATCCCTATCCTTCTCTCCCTTTCAGCCAGTTTTGCATCACTAACTGCTTCCTAACATCTTCTCTCACCGTCATTAGGGATGGGCGAACAGGTCATGGTTCAGGTTCGGCCGCTCGGTTTGGTTCGATCCGGTTCGGTTCACCCGTTTGGTTCGGCCATTCAGTCAGTTCGCCTCGTTCGGGTTTGGCCGTTCGGGTCAGTCGTGTTCGGTTTGGGCATTTGGAAAAAGGCTCTCTGTGCAAGAAATGATGGCCCCAGACCCATGACAGTGGGTCCTGGGGCTAGAGTGGCAGCTTCTAGATACATATTGGCCACAGCCCTCCCTGCCAGTAACGTAGGCCCCAGAACCTTGACGGTGGGTCCTGGGGCTGGAGTGGCTGTTTCTTTTTTTATATATATCTGTCTCTACACTAAATCTAACTGCTATTAACTATTCTAAAACCTATTGAACTAAATGGAATATCCTAATAATTAACTACAAAGGCCTTGTCCTACAAACACACTGTATCTCTATCTATCTCTATAACTAAGCTAACTACTATGTATATCTATCTAGTAACTGTCTATCTAATAACTATCTATCTATATATACAATATTACACAGGGGGAAACACAAAGAACACAGGGAGGGGTACAAAACTGAAATGAAAATCAATCTAATAATATTCCTACTCTAAATAAATCCAAACCTTAAAACAGGGGAAGGGAATTAGGGATGGAATAAGAGGAAGAGGGAAAAGGATTGAATGGAGAGGGGAGGGAGGGAAGAAGATTGAACACAGGGAACACAGGGAGGGGTAAAAACAAAAAACAACACCTAAATCTATCTAATATAATCTAAATAAATGATAATATGGTGGTAAATGGGTTGGATGGGTGAAATAGGAGGAGGATGGCAATGGATTAGGAATAGGAAGGAACAAAAACTGCTGGGCGAGAGGGAGCCTTCAGAAACGTCTGCTGTTCAGGAACAGTGACTAGCTAGAAGGTGTTGGGAAGGGGGGAGGCAATCAGTTTTGTTTCTTGCTGAGCCCGCCTCACCGCAAGCCCCATTGGCTCCGTGCAGCCTAGCTCGTGGCCAATTGCAGACTGCGAAGGCAGTGGTCTGAGGTGAAAAGGGATGGTGATTGGGCAGGCTGGCTGCTACTCCGAGGCTCTCCACCCCTGGTGCCTGAAAGTCTGCTCCTCAGCTGACTCCCCCTCCCTGCCACGTTTGGCCTTCCAGTGACACCATGTTTTTGTTGTTTTAGCCAGCCTAACTCACCCGAACGCGATCCGAACTCACTGAACTGTTTGGTCATTTCGGCGTTCAAAATTGTGTTCAGTTTGGTCAGTTCATGTTCGGATTCGGGTTCAGGTTCGGTCGTCCGAACAGGCCGAGTTTGGGCCGAACTCTGAACTTCCGAACCGCGTTCACCCATCCCTAACTGTCATCGCAAGCTTAGCATGCCCTTCCCTTCTAACCATCCTTTCACGCGTCACTCGATCTCTACTGATGATGTCACCACCCATCCAATCCCCCAGACACAGAGCCAGGTTAGCTTTGGGAGAAAGCCAGATACTCCCTTGCTGCCTTCTCCTGCAGCCACCTTTTCCAAAACTGCCTTTAGGGCTAAACCAGGACCTGTATGAGCAGCGGGTGCCTGGAAGTTATTGAGAGGTGACAGCAATTCACGTGGCCAGGGAAGGGATTGCTACTTGGACATGGGATTGTTTGTGGGGGGAGCACTCTTCCAAATTTCAAAACTAGGCAGCACTCTAGGTTTTCATAAACCCAATATTATCTTTCTACAAATTTGAAATTCCAACGAGTATTGCTTGGTTTAAAAATACAAATCTAACAGTCCTAGCAGCAGAGGCAGTGATGCTGACATTAACTACTTCACATGACTGATCACATTAATGGAGAGAATGACTTGGGAGTTGCAAGGACTAAAATAAGTTATGCAGCCGGAAAGAGGATTTCCTGGCCCCCCACCCCCTTCCTCTGGGCAGATCTACTGTGTACACACATTTCTGTATCAGCAAATTAACATCAGCAAAAGGTGTAGTGTTCGGAATTTACACACAACATTCTGGGTGCAATCCAGCTCCCACTGAACTCAATGGCTCAATGCCCATTGACTTGTATGGAGCTGGATTGTGCCCTCGGTTGGTCCCTGGAGATGCGTCTGCATCCACACAGCTTTCCAGAGTACTGATCTACACATACACAGTTAAAGCACAGCATGTGGTATAACATGGCACGCACGGGCGCGCACACACTCCAACATAGCAAAACTAATACTGGTTTTAAACTTGTGTTCCTTGCAGAAGGAGCACTAACAGCTAGCAGAGGCATGGAGGTTTGCCAGCAATGTCAAACTGTGTTTGCTCGTGCTTGCAACTCCGATCTGGTTTAAGAACAGATTGCAGATGCCAGCCATTGGTGATACTTACTGCAGCACTGAACCAAGTATCTTCCGTGAGGTTTGTGCCCATTTCATACTAGTGAAAGTCCTAAATTAAGACTCTGGCTAATCCACTAACTAAACGTGGAATTAGACCCTAGTCACCAAGTACAATAGCTTTCATCAAAGATTCTCAGAGTGCTCACAATGAATTTAGCTTCAGTCCAAGTATGTGAAATGTTGAAGCCACTGGTCCTCTTTTACAGATGGGCAAACTAAGAAAAGAAATGAAGGCCCTTTTCACACAGACGCTCCAACACTGATAAAATGGGTGTTACATTTTATTATACATGTTGCAGGTCACCCATAGAGCACACCTGCAGCCCTGCAACGTGCATAATGAAATGTAACATCCATTTTATCATTGTTGGAGTGTCTGTGTGGAAAGGGCCTAAGTACAAAGAAAAGTGAGAAAATGTGTTGGTGTCAGAGCTGAGATTAGAACTTATGAGGTTACCCTCCCTCGGAATTTGGGTTAAAATCTGTAAATTAGTAATATTTTCATCCTTGACATTGTAACGAGCGTTTCCCCGTTCCTAACTGCACACCTCTGCAAACACACAGCAAGCAATGTGTCCTAAGAAGACTGGAAGTAAGCGTGACCTCGATTTAGCAAACCCTGCTATTGCACTATGCTGTAAGGCAGCCGAAGCCAATGAAGCTGCTTTTTCCTCTCTGCGTAGTAGCACAATTGATGTCAGACTGTACACAGTTCTGGGAAAACTAGCAGTTAATCATTGCTAGAGTGCAATTGGAGAAAGCTGACCGTTTATTTTCATGTTCGGGTTCTGGTTTCTTTGGGGTTGTTTTTTGTTTTTTTTAAACAAAGCCAAAATGTGCATGTATGTGCCTTTTAGATTCAAAATGATAAACGTTGAGATGATCAGGTTAGGATAAATCCTATTTAACATGCTCCTGGGAGTATTCAAAGTGAAGTCTGCAGGCTTATTTGGCTGGAGCATAACAACAGCGTATGCCCTTTTCTTGCCTTTAGTAATGCCCCGGTCAATTGCACGTTATCTGTCGCTAGGTACACTCTTGTTCAACAGTCCATGACCCTTCAGGAGTGTGTTGTTTTCACAGACCAAACGTGGGCTACAAAGTTCTCTAGATCATCTAGCTTATTACTGTATTGTTAATGACATGACTTGTCAACTCTCAAAAATCTCAAGTTATTCGTTTCGGAGCAAATTCCGTTATACATAAATGGTTTCTCAGGGGTCAGACATTACCCCAAGTGAAGAGTTTAATCAGTGCACCTGAGTCGTGGATATTCCTTAAGAAAGCTTTGGTGACTAAGGCAAAAAGTACACTGGCTGAGATTCTAAGATTTTACAGAATGTCAGATAGGATACTCGGGCTATCAATAAATGAAATATTTAAAGTAAAAACATGAGTTCAGATTGGAATTGTGTTTCCATTCTTACGGTAATCAGATGGAAATAGTCCAAAACAAGTTTATTAGAGGAATATTAGCTGTTCCTAATTCTACTCCTGCGTCTATGCTGCGTACAGAAATGGGCCTGAATTCTATTTCCAGTTTGTTCCAGTTCCTTAGTTATTTGGTCAGAGTGCACAGGCATGACCCCTCTCACCTGCCCTTTCTGTGCTAGAAGGAACAATTTCTTTATGATGGCTACAGGAAATTCGGATGGTGGAAAGCTATATCCTTATTCAATATTGGGTTTTCCTCTGCTTTTTGTTTAGGCGTGAACTTTTGGCAGCCAGTCAGCAAGTTTAAACAATTAATATTGGACATTGCTGCTCAGGAGCACATGGCTAGGAATGCCATATTGCATGTCGTATCTTGGTTTTCTACTATTAAATCAGATTTTTGTCTAGAATACTATCTTATTTAGATCTCACATTTCCATTTATGTAGGACTTTGACTAGGATTTGTTTCCAGGCAAACGAATCAGCTGTTACTACTGGCAGTTTCGCCGGGACTTATTATAACAATAGGTTATGCCCTTGCTATTTAAAAGTGGTAGAAAGTTTAGAGCATATATTATTTGAATGCCCATTTTATAGTGGAGCAAGTTGGATAGATCCTCTGTTTGAGGAGAAACCTTTCCTTCCAGTCTCACAAAAAGTGGGTTTTTTAATTGAAATCTAAACATCTTTCTATAGGGAAGGGTGTTGCATTCTTTTTGCTCTTGGCTCTGCGCAAAAGGGATTTTCTTTTTAATTGAATTGTGATATTTATTATGTATATGTTTTTAATATTTAATTAATGAAAATGGCTAATCGCTAAATTAAATTTATTATTATTATTATTAACAAACATTTATATAGCGCCAGCAATGTACATGGCACTTTACAAAGTAATAAAATAGACACGGTCCCTGCCCCTGGGGCTTACAATCTGAGAGACAGGAGCTGGCGGAGAGACATAGGAAGGGGAACAGTGGGAGAGACAAGGGGTCTAACATTCATGAAGATGCGAGGTCTCAAGTGCACGTACTTGGCTTGCTTACGATGAGAAGTCCCCTTCGCCGC
>QEPC01002600.1:561013-598522 GCA_003113815.1 Sphenodon punctatus | reverse complement strand
GGCTTCAGAGGCAGAAGCTGCAGGGAGGGTGCCTACGCACATCTTTCTCTTTCTATGTTTCCTTCTCCTGGTTACTCCATATAGCCAAGGGCTGCACTGAGGGTACCAACCCACACCTGTGTGTGCCGAAATGCACTCCCTGCCACAGCCAAAACCTGAGATTCCAGGGTGAGCTGTGAATCAAGGAGCATTCCTAGACTCCGCACTTGAGAGAGCATGGGAGGGTGAACCCCCTAATCAAGAGGAGATTCAACCACCCCCACATCCCCCAAGCCATCACCCAACAACCAGGGGCATAGCTACCATTGGACAAACAAGAACATTCGTCCAGGGGCCCGTACTGGCTGGGGGACCAATAACCAAGGTAGCTAAGTCACCCTTTCTCCCCCCCTCCTTTTTTCTTTTTAAATTGCTACCTGAGCTGACTGGGGGTCCTTCCAAGTGCTGTGTGGACCCCTTCCCCCTCCCTGCCCACAGTTGCAACATTGTGTCTGACACAATTTTGCAACTGAAGACAGGGAGGGGCCAATGCAGCAGTCTGCATTGGGCCAGGTCACTCACAAGCCTTGTGGCTCAGCTCGCCCACCCTGGCACTGAATTGCAGAGGAGGAGTCCTCCCCACCAGTCCAGACCCAATCCGGCCTCATTCAAGGGAGACCCAGCCCGAGTGAGAAGGTGCCCGGTGGTGGCTGGGCAACTTTCCGCTCCACGACTCCTCACATTGAGCCAGTCAAGCCTGCGCTAGCCTGCTTGACCAGCCCCCAGCCTCGAGAGCTGATCGGGTGGGCCGGGGAAGCAATGGCACTGCTGCTCCTGGCTGTAATTGGCCTCAGTGTGCAGACAGCAAGCCATGAGGTACAGAGTGAACCATGGGACCAGATCACCACTGGCCCAGAAGACAGATGGACCCAGCAGCAGGCCACCAGCAGCACGCCACAGACTCTGCAGAGAACAAGTAAGTCCTGTGCACCAGAAGCCCAGCACCCCCAGGCCGGTGGGCAGCTTCACCATCAGCAGGAAAAAAGAGACGAGTGGGGGCCCATGAACATTTCTTGTCCCTGGGCCCATCCCAGGCTAGCTATGCCAGTGCCAACAACATCACCTCCGTTTTGTCAGGATTCAATTGCAGATGGATCAACCTCATCCACGCCCCCACAGCTGACAGGCACTGGGAAAATAGAGAGACTGCATGACCTGGATCTGTGGAAAAGGAGAGGTAGAGCTGAGTGTCATCAGCATACTGGTGACAATGCATGCCCTGAAACCCACTTACGATCTCACCTAACAGCTGCATATAGATATTAAACAAGAGGAGAACAGAATAGCACCCTGTGGGACTCCATACTTGAGGTACCAAGGGGAAGACGTACACTCCCCCAAGACCACCTGGTGAGTTCTCCCAGTCGGAAATGAACAAAACCAGTACACGACCATTCCACCAATCCCAGCACGGTCCCACACACGGGTCACCAACACCTCATGATCAACTGTATTGAATGCAGCCAAAGGATCAAGCAGGACCAGTAAGGTCTGACGACCCTGGTCCAATGCCAGACGGAGATCGTCAACCAAGGCCACCAATGCAGTCTCTGTACCATACCCAGACTGAAAACCAGACTGAGAGGGATCAAGGAAACTGGTGCGGTCCAGATGTTCCTGGAGCTGCCGTGCCACTGCCCATTCAATAACCTTCCATAAAAAGGGAAGGTTAGAGACCAGCTGATAACTGGTAGGAGCATCAGTGTCAAGATGGTTTCTTGATCAGGGGCCTAACCACAACCTCCTTCAGGCAGTCAGGCACCCTACCCTCCTGAAGGGAGGCACTAACCACCCCAGCCAGCAATGGCCATAACATCTTCTGTCTGGCTTTCACCAGTCAGGATGGGTATGGACCTTGCTCACAAGTAGTGGCATGAGCAGATCCCAACAGTGACTCCACATCGGCAAGCAACACCATCTGAAACCAATCCCACAAAACAGGTCAGGAAACAGGTCCATAGCCCCAAGACGATCCTCTGCAATAACTGTGGTACCGAAATCGTGGTGGATGCAAGCGATCTTATATACAAAGTACTCGATAAACCAGTCACGGTGGTCACTGGATTGCTCCAGGTCCAGGTGGAGGCAGGCACGACTGACCAAGCCTTTCACCACCCGGAAAAGCTCCACTGGACGTGACTTTGCAGATGAAATAAGGGCAACAAAGAACTACATCTTTGCTGCCTGCACCGCCACAGTATAGGCCTTTAAACTGCTCTTATGCTGGGATCAATCATATTGGTCGTCAGTCCGTCGCCACCATTGCTCTAACCACCTGATCTCCCGCTTCAGATCCAGCAGGGCCTCAGTAAACCAAGGAGACCTGCGGGAGACTTGGGAGGGCAGTGGACACCTGGGAGCCACTCTGTCAATGGTCCCAGCCAACAAGGTGTTCCAGAAGGCTACAAGATCATCAACAGAGCGGGTGTCAAGGTCCAGGGGAAACTCACCCAGAGCATTCCGGAACCGAATTGGTTTAATAAGTCTCCGGGGTGGACTGATCTAATAGGTCCTGCAGTCCGTTGGGGGCTGACATGCGCCAGGATGCATGCCTTAAGGAGGTAATGGTGAGACCATGACAAAGGCTCTACCCCCCCCAACTTCTATTAGCTGACCCCCAGTCTCAAGGCCAGTGCAGAAAACCAAATCCAGTGTATGTCCCTCCTCATGTGTGGGGCCACAGATGATTTGGGACTGGCCCATGGTTGTCATGGAGGCCATGAACTCATGTCTCGCTCCTCCAAGATCGGTGTCAGTGTGGATGTTAAAATCCCCCAGGACCACTAATTTAGGGGCCTGGAGGATCACATTTCACCAGATAAGCAAGAGCATGTAGGGATGCAGCTGGGCAATTAGGTGCACAGTACACCAGCAGCACCCCTAATCTGCCCCCCGCCAAATCCAACACAAGTTGTAGGCACTCAACACCTGATGATACCTGCACCGGATACCTCCTAAAAGACAATGCATCCTGGATAACAATGGCTACACCACACCCCTGTCCCTCCAGCCAAGGCTGATGCTGCACAGAGAACCCAGCTGGAACAAGATCGGCCAGAATAGGGCCAG
Organism: Sphenodon punctatus; assembly: GCA_003113815.1. Taxonomy (NCBI): domain Eukaryota; kingdom Metazoa; phylum Chordata; class Lepidosauria; order Sphenodontia; family Sphenodontidae; genus Sphenodon; species Sphenodon punctatus. The sequence continues at coordinate 595,414 of QEPC01002600.1, read as the reverse complement.
ATTCATTATCCAGCCAGGTCTCTGTAATACACACAAGGTCGGCGTCCCACTCCGGGATTAACTCCCAGATGGTAGATGATTTATTGACAACTGATATTGCATTCAGCAGCAACACACCAAGGCCTGGGGTCTCTTGGACCTCGACCCACAACCCACTGGCGTGGCGCATTGAGAGGGGAACGGGCACAAAGCACCACTCTCTCCTCACCAATGGAACACACCTCCCCTTTGGACCATATCTCCCCCAGCCCGTAACAACCATGATAGCTATGGAACCCCTCCCCTCCTCAGAGAACCCCGTTAGACATCCAGCCTCCATAGGTGGCCCTGACAGGCTGGTGAGAGGGACCCTACTAAGGATAGGCAAACAGATCGCGGTTCGTGTTTGGCCGTTCGGTTCGGCCGCATTCAGGTCATGTGTTCGTGTTCAGTCATTCGGGTGGATCGCCTGGTTTGTGTTCGCCCGTTCGGTTCGGCGGCGTTCTGGTCGTATGTTCGTGTTTGGTCGTTCGGGTGGATCGCCTGGTTCGTGTTTGCCTGTTCAGTTCGGCAGCGTTCGGGACGTGTGTTCATGTTCGGTCGTTTGCTGTTCGGGTTAATCGCCGTGTTCGCATTCGGCCATTTGGCATTCAGCCTAAAATATCGTGAGCACGCGGGAAGCTGGAAATCACAACAGAAACCAGACATTTGTGCGCATGTGGAGCTGTGAGGCGAGTGGGTGTGTGTTTGAATCGGTGGCTGCTTGTTTCGTGTATTTTGGCTGTGATTGTTGGGTTTGGCTGTGCTGTGTGTTTGGGTGGGTTGGTGTGTGTTGTGGGTGACTTGGTTGGTTTGGTTTGTGCTGTGTGGGGTATTTTTTTGTTTTTGTTTTAAAAAATGAAGAAGGTTCCTCACTTCCGCTGGCTGGGGGCACATTTGCCGTTGCCGGTGGAGGAGGAGGAACAGATGGGGACACATTTGCTGTTGCTGGTGGAGGAGGAGGAACAGGTGGAGGCGGCCGCTACCCCTGCCCCTGCTACACCTCCCGTGGCACTGGTGGCACTGGCTTCCTCCTCGGATGAGGAGGAAACGGTGGGCTCTACAGTCATTCCTGCCAGGTTTGTAAACCTTTCTAGTTGCAATATCTAGCATCCCCTAGCACCCTTCGGCAGGCAGGATTTGCACGTGCCAGTCAGGAGCGGCTTTCTAGTTGCAATATCTAGCATCCCCTAGCACCCCTCGGTGGGCATGATTTGCATGTGCCAGCCAGGGGCGGCTTCCTAGTTGCAATATCTAACATCCCCTAGCACCCCTGGGAGGGCAGGATTTGCACGTGTCAATCAGGGGCAGCTTTCTAGTTGCAATATATAGCATCCCCTAGCACCCCTGGGCAGGCAGGATTTGCACGTGCCAGCCAGGGATGGCTTTCTAGTTGCAATATCTAGCATTCCCTAGCACCCCTGGGAGGGCAGGATTTGCACGTGACAGCCAGGGGAGGCTTTCTAGTTGCAATATCTAGCATCCCCTAGCACCCCTGGGTGGGCAGGATTTGCACGTGACAGCCAGGGGCGGCTTTTTAGTTGCAATATCTTACATCCCCTAGCACCCCTGGGTGGGCAGGATTTACACGTGCTTTATGGGTTTTTTTAGTTGCCATCCCTAGCACCCACAAAGAGGGAGGATTAGAGACATCATCATAAATGCATGATATTTACTTGGTATTTTATGTATTCCCATTTCAGAGAGGAATTGGATTCATCTGGCCCTGGGCTCAGCAGCCCTGCTTCCAGGCCCACGATGAGGACTCGTCGCCGCAGGACCCCGAGGTGGAGCTCGCCATCTTCGCCCCCAGACATTCAGCGCCTGTTGTCGGATGTCTGGAGGTTTTACCTGAAGGGCGACAGAACTGCCACATGCAAGGTATGTCACGGGGACTGGAACAACANCCTCAGTAAACCAAGGAGACCTGCGGGAGACTTGGGAGGGCAGTGGACACCTGGGAGCCACTCTGTCAATGGTCCCAGCCAACAAGGTGTTCCAGAAGGCTACAAGATCATCAACAGAGCGGGTGTCAAGGTCCAGGGGAAACTCACCCAGAGCATTCCGGAACCGAATTGGTTTAATAAGTCTCCGGGGTGGACTGATCTAATAGGTCCTGCAGTCCGTTGGGGGCTGACATGCGCCAGGATGCATGCCTTAAGGAGGTAATGGTGAGACCATGACAAAGGCTCTACCCCCCCCAACTTCTATTAGCTGACCCCCAGTCTCAAGGCCAGTGCAGAAAACCAAATCCAGTGTATGTCCCTCCTCATGTGTGGGGCCACAGATGATTTGGGACTGGCCCATGGTTGTCATGGAGGCCATGAACTCATGTCTCGCTCCTCCAAGATCGGTGTCAGTGTGGATGTTAAAATCCCCCAGGACCACTAATTTAGGGGCCTGGAGGATCACATTTCACCAGATAAGCAAGAGCATGTAGGGATGCAGCTGGGCAATTAGGTGCACAGTACACCAGCAGCACCCCTAATCTGCCCCCCGCCAAATCCAACACAAGTTGTAGGCACTCAACACCTGATGATACCTGCACCGGATACCTCCTAAAAGACAATGCATCCTGGATAACAATGGCTACACCACACCCCTGTCCCTCCAGCCAAGGCTGATGCTGCACAGAGAACCCAGCTGGAACAAGATCGGCCAGAATAGGGCCAGATTCATTATCCAGCCAGGTCTCTGTAATACACACAAGGTCGGCGTCCCACTCCGGGATTAACTCCCAGATGGTAGATGATTTATTGACAACTGATATTGCATTCAGCAGCAACACACCAAGGCCTGGGGTCTCTTGGACCTCGACCCACAACCCACTGGCGTGGCGCATTGAGAGGGGAACGGGCACAAAGCACCACTCTCTCCTCACCAATGGAACACACCTCCCCTTTGGACCATATCTCCCCCAGCCCGTAACAACCATGATAGCTATGGAACCCCTCCCCTCCTCAGAGAACCCCGTTAGACATCCAGCCTCCATAGGTGGCCCTGACAGGCTGGTGAGAGGGACCCTACTAAGGATAGGCAAACAGATCGCGGTTCGTGTTTGGCCGTTCGGTTCGGCCGCATTCAGGTCATGTGTTCGTGTTCAGTCATTCGGGTGGATCGCCTGGTTTGTGTTCGCCCGTTCGGTTCGGCGGCGTTCTGGTCGTATGTTCGTGTTTGGTCGTTCGGGTGGATCGCCTGGTTCGTGTTTGCCTGTTCAGTTCGGCAGCGTTCGGGACGTGTGTTCATGTTCGGTCGTTTGCTGTTCGGGTTAATCGCCGTGTTCGCATTCGGCCATTTGGCATTCAGCCTAAAATATCGTGAGCACGCGGGAAGCTGGAAATCACAACAGAAACCAGACATTTGTGCGCATGTGGAGCTGTGAGGCGAGTGGGTGTGTGTTTGAATCGGTGGCTGCTTGTTTCGTGTATTTTGGCTGTGATTGTTGGGTTTGGCTGTGCTGTGTGTTTGGGTGGGTTGGTGTGTGTTGTGGGTGACTTGGTTGGTTTGGTTTGTGCTGTGTGGGGTATTTTTTTGTTTTTGTTTTAAAAAATGAAGAAGGTTCCTCACTTCCGCTGGCTGGGGGCACATTTGCCGTTGCCGGTGGAGGAGGAGGAACAGATGGGGACACATTTGCTGTTGCTGGTGGAGGAGGAGGAACAGGTGGAGGCGGCCGCTACCCCTGCCCCTGCTACACCTCCCGTGGCACTGGTGGCACTGGCTTCCTCCTCGGATGAGGAGGAAACGGTGGGCTCTACAGTCATTCCTGCCAGGTTTGTAAACCTTTCTAGTTGCAATATCTAGCATCCCCTAGCACCCTTCGGCAGGCAGGATTTGCACGTGCCAGTCAGGAGCGGCTTTCTAGTTGCAATATCTAGCATCCCCTAGCACCCCTCGGTGGGCATGATTTGCATGTGCCAGCCAGGGGCGGCTTCCTAGTTGCAATATCTAACATCCCCTAGCACCCCTGGGAGGGCAGGATTTGCACGTGTCAATCAGGGGCAGCTTTCTAGTTGCAATATATAGCATCCCCTAGCACCCCTGGGCAGGCAGGATTTGCACGTGCCAGCCAGGGATGGCTTTCTAGTTGCAATATCTAGCATTCCCTAGCACCCCTGGGAGGGCAGGATTTGCACGTGACAGCCAGGGGAGGCTTTCTAGTTGCAATATCTAGCATCCCCTAGCACCCCTGGGTGGGCAGGATTTGCACGTGACAGCCAGGGGCGGCTTTTTAGTTGCAATATCTTACATCCCCTAGCACCCCTGGGTGGGCAGGATTTACACGTGCTTTATGGGTTTTTTTAGTTGCCATCCCTAGCACCCACAAAGAGGGAGGATTAGAGACATCATCATAAATGCATGATATTTACTTGGTATTTTATGTATTCCCATTTCAGAGAGGAATTGGATTCATCTGGCCCTGGGCTCAGCAGCCCTGCTTCCAGGCCCACGATGAGGACTCGTCGCCGCAGGACCCCGAGGTGGAGCTCGCCATCTTCGCCCCCAGACATTCAGCGCCTGTTGTCGGATGTCTGGAGGTTTTACCTGAAGGGCGACAGAACTGCCACATGCAAGGTATGTCACGGGGACTGGAACAACAGGTCCTCTGACCTGTTAGGAATGGAAGTCCCCTGCAGAGAGAGATTGGATGGCCACCCAGTCCACCCACTTGTAGAGACAGAATGCAGGCAGGGCTTGACAAACCATTGGTCTGACATGTATGGCACTTCTAATGTTCCTTTCTTTTTCTGCTCTTTCTAGATCTGCAACAAAGTGTTCCGCCGCCAGAGGGAGGGGACAACATTGTGGCTGTTCAGCCACATTGAGCGGACCCACGACACGCGGGTGAGGCGGGCAGGCAAGGAGGATCCCGCCGCTGCAGTTGCACCCGCCATGGAGCCACAGCGCCTGCAAAGGGGGAAGAAGGCCTCCAGGAAAAGGAGGCATATAAGCCCTTCCCCTCCCTCCGCCTCTAGCCTCACCGCAGAGACCCCTGAGATCCCGGAGGATGCCGCAATGAAGGCCCTTCACGACAGGCTGTGTCGCTCCACCCAGGGCCACGTGGAGGAGGTCCAGTGCTCCACCACCGACCTTGAGAAGTGTCTGTTGGTGGAAATGCGGGCGGTGCAGGCAGAGCAGCAGCAGGTGCTGGCATACGGCCAGTATCTGTTCGCTGAGAAGCGCCACTTGCATGTCTACCACCAGGCACTCTCAAAGTGGCATAATGACATCACCTAGGCGGTGGAGTATGCGGTGCAGAACAGCAGGGTAGAACCCTCCACGGTGGCTGCTTGCCCTCTGGACTGTCAGCCACCCTAAGTCCTGTTGCATTCCCCCAAGATACGGGGGGATAGGCCCAGTGGCAGAGACACAGATCTTAGGTTGTTGTTTATAAGTTTCCTTTCCATGTTTGCTTTTATTTTATTAAATGTTGTTGTTGTTTTTGTTGTTTTGTTTTCCTGTATTGAATTTGTAAATAGTTTTAAGTAAAGGTTTCAAATTTATTGTTACGAGATTCGTTTTAGTCCTCCCTTTTATCCCTCCTTATTTGCTGAAGTTCTGGATGGCAGGTGGCAGAATCTCATACAGCTACTAGATCCCTTCCAGCAGCACATGCCACCTCAAGTAGCGTAGTAACCCAAAGATGTGCAGTGCCATCAGTAGGGTCTCAACTAGCATAAAGTGCCCAGGAGGTGCAGGGCTTCTGGTGTTTGTGTGGGTGGGTGTGACAGAGAAAGAGAGACAGGCTCTTCAGCAGCTGGTGGGAGGCGGAGGGCGCTGGTGGTCGGAGGGGCTTTTAGTTTTAGCAGACAGCTTCAGCGGGCATCCGCGGGTGGGTGTAGAGGAGTAGGCTTTTGGGGAGGGGGGCAGGCTGGCATGCGGGCAGGCACTGGGCTTCTGGATGCAATAGAATGGAATGCAGACGCCAGTGACTGGAATGATGATCCTATAATCTTGTTGATGGTCCTGGGACAGCCAGGCATCGGGGATAGTGGAATGACAGCCTAAAGCCTATGGGGCACACTTCATTTGATCAGGCGCACCACACTAGGTGGTATCAGGGCACCAGGTAAGAACGCACACAGGCAGGCACTGGCAGGAAGGCAGGCATATAAAATTTTATTCCATCTCATTTCGGTAGGTTTGCTGTGTGCTGGATTTAAGCGATGGGCATTAATGGGCGCAGCACAGATGGGAGTTCTTCCAGGTTCCGACTGGTGGCAGCTAGGATATACCTAGCTGAGCTCTCCCCCTCTAACTCCCATCTCCCNACTGGTGGCAGCTAGGATATACCTAGCTGAGCTCTCCCCCTCTAACTCCCATCTCCCAAGTTCTAGCTGGGAATGGGAATCCCTCTATCGCTCTTTCTCTCTGTCTCTGGCCATATAGTGCCGGTGACAGCATGGGTGGAATCGTGTCTGTCTTTCCTTCAAGCATTGAGTGGACTTTCTCTCTCTCTCTTTCTTGGCCACAGCCCTCCCTGCCAGTAACTTCACCCTGGCACCCAGACAGCAGGTGCCAGAGCTGGATTGACTGCTTCTCTGAGCGGTGGAATGACATCGGATTGTGAGATGAATGACAGCCCCAGAACCATCACAGTGGGTCCTGAGGCTAGGTTGGCAGCTTATAGGTATTGGTCACAGCCCTCCCTGCCAGTAACCTGGCCCTGGAACCCAGATGGCAGGTACTAGGACCAGAGTGGCTGATTCTCTGAGCAGTGGAATGACATCAGATTGTGAGATGAATGACAGCCACAGACCCATCACAGTGGGTCCTGGGACTAGGGTGGCAGCTTGTAGGTATTGGCCACAGTCCTCGCAGCCAGTAACTTGGCCTCTGGACCCAGGTGGTGGGTGCCAGGGCTGGAGTGGCTGCTTCTGATTGAGGTGGAATGACATCGGATATTGAGATGAATGACAGCCCCAGACCCATCACGGTGGGTCCCGAGGCTAGGGTGGCAGCTTGTAGGTCTTGGTCACAGCCCTCCATGCCAGTAACTTGGCCCCAGGACCCAGGCGGCGGGTGCCGGGGCTGGAGTGGGTGCTTCTGATTGAGGTGGAATGACATTGGATACTGAGATGAATGACAGCCCAAGACCCATCACGGTGGGTCCCAAGGCTAGGGTGGCAGCATGTACGCCTTGGTCACAGCCCTCCCTGACAGTAACTTGACCCCGGGACCCAGGCGGCGGGTGCCAGGACTGGAGTGGCTGCTTCTCAGAGCGGTGGAATGACATCACAGTGTGAGTGGATTGACGGGCATCCCCAGCCCTGCAGCTGGTGAGATATGTGGAACCTTGCTGGTGCTTGGGAAGGGGAGGGGCAGGCATACCTCCCCAACTTCTCAGGCTGGGTAGAAGCCTACAAGGCCCTGACAGATAAGGAATAGAGACCCATCATGGAGGGTGCTGGGGCTAAGGTGGCAGCTTCTTGAACTTGGCCACAGCTCTCTCTGTAGATGTGTTATTTATAATGCTTTGTTAAATAACCCCCTTTCTGTGCCACTTGTGAATAATAGGGATGATAAGTGGGAAGAGTTGTGTCAGACCAGCAAACCCTCTCCTCTATGGGTTTTATGTCATGAGAGGCAGTAGGGCTGGGCAGGTGGGCTTGGGCTGACTTTTAGCTAGGCAACATGGGTAGGAAGACAGGCACCTTGAATGGGAGGCAGGAGCGATGCATGCTTTGAGCTTGGCAGCAAGCAGGGCAGGCAGTCAGGCAGCGTTGCATGGGAGTCAGTAGGGCAGGCAGGCTGGGACATTGGCACCAGGGCAATAAGATAGGCTAGCAAAGACTATGCAGTGCACGTGAGAGAGAGCCATAGGCCGGCTGGCAGTCTTACAGTTTGTTTGTTTCCTAAGCCAAGCCTGCATCCAGAGGTCAGTCAGATAAGGCGACCGTGGCCATCTAGTATGAGAGAGAGAGAAAGAGAGAGAGAGAGAGGCAAAGAGAGAGGCAGGGAGGGTGCCAAGCATTGGGACGGGGGGACAGCAACTCAGCAGCACAGTAGTAGTAGCCTAGACCTAGCCCAGATGGAGGAGGAGGAGGGGTTATATATATGGCTGAGGGTGGCGGTGGAGCTGCTCAGTGTCTCCGTGATGCCCAGGAATGGTCTCAGGACAGAGACAGTTTGGGTTATAATATCCCATTCCTCCCTGTTGTACCCTGGAGGTGCCTCGATGTCTGTCTCCAGTTCCACCTGATGCAGGACGGCTTTCTGTTCAAGAAGCCACTCAAACATCAGGAAGGTGGAGTTCCACTGGGTGGAGACATCCTGGATCAGGGTGTTCACCGGGGATCCTTGCTCGGCCTGTTTCTCCCGGAGGAGCTCGCTGCTCTTCACACTCCAGTTGAAGAAGCCCGCCAGCTTCCTCCCCCGCTCGATCAGGGAGCTGAGGGTGCCTGACCCGATGCCTTTATCACCCAAGCCCAGAGCGTCCTTCACCACCAGGTGGAGGGTGTGCATGGTGCATGGGATGCTCGTGAACCCTCCGTCATGGACTGCCTTAAGGATATTAGCCACGTTGTCCATGACCACACACCCCTTGATGAATTCCGCACCTGGCGTGAGCCACTCCCTGACCATGGTGGCCAGGGCTGCCTCTAGGTTCCTTGCAGTGTGGGAGCTGTCCATGACTTGGGCCTGAAGCAGGGCCCACCTATACCCTGCTTCAGGTCCCCTCCTGCCACTGCCACGCTCTGCCTCTGCATCCTGCCACCAGTGTGCTGTGACTGCCAGGTACGCATGCTGTGCGTTTCTGATGGACCACAGGTCGTTGGTAAAGTGGACCGTTGCCCCCCCAGCCCCTGAAAGCTGCTCCATCACCCGGTCCTTTAAAGCCCTATATAGCTGTGGGACCACAGTCCAACTCAGGGCAGAGCGGGAAGGCAGTTTAAAGTTGGGGGCCAGAAACCCAATCAGATGCTGGAAGCCCTTGTCCTCAACAATGGAGAAGGGCTGGCCATCCAGGGCAATCATCTTGGCAACCAGGCGCTTGCCTTTTTCCTGGAAGCCGGTGCCACGGCGCCCTGCCGATGGCCTAGACACATCGCCCCACCCCATCTCCTCCATGGTGGACTGGCGGTGCTGCTGGGGAGGCTCCTGCAGTTTTTCTGCCCCCATAATGCTCCTGCTGCTGGTAGAGGCAGCAGCAGTAGCTGCAGAACGCTGGCCCGCTGAATGGGCCGGGCGACTGGCCGCTGGAGTCGGGAACCCGCTGGCATCCACTTCGCCTGCCTTCCCGCTCAGCAACACAGCACTGTGGCATGCCTTCAGGTGCCTGGCCATTGCAGTTGTGCCAAGGTTGGCAAGCGCCCGCCCACGCTTCACCACCTTTTGGCACAGCGTGCACTGCACCTCTCTGGGATCATCTGCCCTCACCTGCTTAAAATGCTCCCAGACAGTGGATTTTTTTCCCCCTCCTGCTGCCTTCTTGCCCGCCCCGGCAGACGTGCTGCTGCCAGTGCTGCTGGGAGAGGGAGAACTTTGTGGCACTGGTGGTGATGCAGCTCTGGGAGGAGGAGGGTCAGACATTGCCTCATGGACATAGATATCCTCTGCGGCACTAGTGTCACTGACTGCTGCCTCTTCCTCACTGTCCCCAGCGATCATGGCGATGTCCCCAGAAGGGGAGTACTGGGACCCGGAGGGTAGACTGCCCGTGCCCGCCATGCTGCTGGCACTCTCCCTGTGCCCCCCTCTGTGGCTGCTAGTGCTGCTGCAGCTGCCGCTGCTGCCACTCCTCCTCTCCCAGTCCCTAGTACTGGCATTGCCCGGGGATCGGGCCCTGCCTCTAGCAGCCGGGGTGGGATCCACCAGCTCTGGGCTACTGGGGATTTCCTCGACTGTGGGGGACATTGGTGGCCCTGGAGGAACATCGGTAGAAGAAGCAGCCCCAGCTCCTGCTCCATCACCACGCACAGCAGACACAGATGCAGCAGCCTGAGCCTCAAGTCCTGCAGGCCTTCCAGTGCCCTGAGTGTCAGTGGAGGGCACTGCCAGGAGACGTTGCAGAGCACCCTGGGCCCCTAAAGCAGGCCTCCTGATTTTGGGAGGGGGTGAGGCGCTCTGCCTCTGGCTACTGCTGCTGCCTGCTGCCGCTCCTCGTGCACGGCCTCTGGGACGTGCCCCATTGCCTCCCCTACGGGCAGCAGATCGGCCTCTCCTTCCCTTCTCCATTTCTCCCGAAAAAAACAATGTTTTTTAATATATAATTTTTTTAAAAAATTTTATTGAATTTTTTTATCAAATATTTATATCTCTATATCTACACTAATAACTAACTAACTACCTAACTAATAAATGTATTCTAAATGCTATGAATAACTCCAACAAACCCTAAAGCTGAATCACAGAAAACAGTAAACTCTATCTGTAAACCTTAAACTAAACTACTCCTACTATGTCAAAACAAAAATGTATCGACCTAATCCTATCTATCTACCTATGAATATATGGGATGGGGGTTGGGGGGCAATCACAAACAAGACAAGGAGGGGTACAAAACTGAAATGAAACCTAAATCAATCTATAAATTAATAATATACTACTACTCTAATGAATCAAAAAAACAGGGGAAGGGAATGGGGAGGGAATATTCAATGGAGGGGGGAGGGAAGGAGGAAGATTGAAGATTGAACACAGGGAGGGATAAAAACAAAAAATAACAACTAAATCTATCAAAGCTAATGTAAATAAATGAGAATATGGGGGTAGATGGGTTGGATGGGGGAAATATGAGGAGGATGGCAATGGATTGGGAAGCTGGAAAATGCTGGGTGAAGGACCCTTCTGAAACACCTGCTGTTAGGAACAGTGACTAGCTCAGAAGGTATTGGGAAGGGGGGAGGCAGACAGTTTTGTTTCTTGCTGCGCCCGCCTCAAATCAAGCCCCATTGGTTCCATGCAGCCTAGCCTGTGGCCAATCGCAGACTGTCAAGCCAGTGGTCTGAGGCGAAAAGAGATGTTGATTCGGCAGGCTGGCTGCTACTCGAAGCCACTCTCCACCCTCCACCCCTGGTGCCTGGAAGTCTGCTCCTAGCTGAGTCAGATGACTTCCCCCTCCCTGCTACATTTGGCCTTCCAGTGACCTGAGTGACAGAGTGACAATAGACCATGTTTTAGCCACCCGAACACAACCGAACGCGATCTGAACTGAACAAACTGTTCGGCCATTTCACCATTCGTTGTTCGGTTCTGTTTGGTATGTTCGCCATTTCGCAGTTCGTTGCATGCCCTGGGAATTCCAAAGATCACACAGGGTCATTGTCTCGTGGAAGCTCCAGCTATGGGTTGCTAATATGACCGCGATCCCGGGGGAAGAGCAGCATCCAGCCATCGTCTCCAGCAGCAGAACACGGCTGTAACTAACTACTGCAATGAATAGGTGGCTCGAATCCCTAGAGGGATGGGACAGGACGGGAGGTGATGGGGGAGCTCTAAGGACAGATAAGCCCACCGGACACCGGCCGATACATTGTTGTAATTAATTGAGATGAAGCGATTTGAGGAGTGGGATGCTGAAAGCGCAGGTGCTAGCCTGGCTGAAAATAGCAGAACACACAGAGGAGGGCATTCATTCAACTCAACACACAGACCAGGGATGGGACACGCGAGGCAAGGGAGTCAGTACATTACAACATAACTGGCAGCCAACACAGAGGGGTGGGATGGAGAAGTGATCTGCGCCATCCCTGCTTAGGCGGGTGTACAAGGCTGCCACTCCAGTGGTGCTGTCATTGCTGAGCCTGCCTCCTCCTCATTCTACTCCTCCATTCCTCTCTTGGCCACCTCCGATTCCTATCCCTCCCCCCTGCATCCATCACAACACGTCCAGGTGCCGTACTGTGTCCAGTCCCACCCGGTTTAAAGCTTCCTCCTAGGCTTGCATTGTTGCTCGTTGCCTAGCAGTGACGCAGCATGCTTAAAGTTTCTCCCCGGATATGTGAAGAAACTCCACGGATTTGCTATAGGTTAATGTAATAAGAAAGCATATTTTGAATAATGTAATAACAAAGCAAGCAACACAACACAGCAGTAATTATATTATTAGAAAATGGTAACACTAATGTAACTATATATATATAAAGTTTAAGTTAAATAGAACAATGGGGATTTGAACATGCAGAATTCCAGCTAAGAATTGTATCATAGGCAGGAAGCTTAACCGCCATGCTATTTACACAGTTACACTCAGGAACCATCACTTAAGTGGTGAGTCATGGGCCGCGTGACCGGTACCTTTAAATTCCTTCTGCGATGTAAACAAAGGGCAACATGTGCCGCTCTCTAGTGATTGCAACCACGCCCATAGCTACTCTTCCGGCACTGATGGAGCACCTAGTTTTGATTGGTGGGTACTACTGGTAGCCTTTCATTAACTTTAAAAGTTAATTTATCCACGTAATGCGGATTAGTTATTCTAAATTTAAATGCTTGTGCACCCTATATAGAATTTTTTTTAATTTTTAATATAATTTTTCAAAAGGGAAGCGCTGTGCCGCTGTGCCGCATATACCATCGAGCGGCTGGGAAATATAGTGAGGGTGATAAGAGGTCTGGCTGTACTCCAGGACCGGCTTGGTAAGTATGACAGGCATGTTCCCCCGTAGTACCTTGTCAGTAGCATATATGTCATGTTGGTTTCTAAGCGTGACTATCAATTTTATATCATAGTGGCTCTGATGGATGAATTGCTTGTTTTATGGCTGGAGGAGAGGGAACAGGTGAGGGGCCTGCTGCAGCACATTATCAGAGGGCTTGAGCCAGAAAGGCATGATGAGGACCGCAATGGCATGGACAAACAGGAGGGGGTTCATGAACCTTTTGTTATTTTGAGCCCCAATTGACCACCTCCAAAAGCCTAATTTTTAGTTAATTATTAAAAAGAAACAGTTTATATTTTTACACATGTATATTGGAAAATTATATTATGGTTTTGTTATAATGTTTTCTTAATGTTTTTGTAATTTTATAAATAAATAAATAAATAATAATAATAATAATTCATTCCTTAGTAGTGAGCAATTTTTGCAGCTTTTCCATAAGGGACAAAGGTGGATGCAGGTGATGGAGGGGTGTTAATATGTTTGGTGTTTTTTTTTCCAAAAAATAAATATATAACAATAATAATTCATTCCTAGTAGTGAGCAATTTGTGCAGCTTTTGCATAAGGGGCAAAGGTACATGAAGGTGATGGTGGGGTGTTAATGTGTTTGGGCTTTTTTTCCAAAAAATAAATAAATAATAAAAATAATTAATTCCTTAGTAATGGATTGATTGCAGCTGGATTGCAGCTGGATTGCATCTGCAAAGGGGGAAAGGGGGATCCAGGTGATGGAGGGGTGCATATTATAAGGGCAACGGTGGATGCAGGTGGATGTTGGTGCAAAACATCCACCTGCATCACTTGCAAAGAAATATTTTGTTGCCAAAAAATATTTTTGGTACCAAATATTTTATTGTCATTTTTTTTTTTTTTTGCACTGGATGGTCTGCTGGTCTGGAGGTTGCAGAGGGATGATGGTGTATGGGGCCTGCATGGTTGCAGAGGGATCATGGGTAGGTGTGGCCTGGTGGAGGAGTGCAAAGGGAAAACATGCATCCATAGTTGGGATGGGAACTGCATGTGAATAAAAAAAGGGGCATACCCCTCAAATATGCATTATTCAACCTACCGTTTGTGGATTAGCCGTACCCATTTTGTCTTTTCAATGGGGGACTCTGTGTGTGTGTGTGTGTGTGTGTATGTATGCCATTGCCTACGTACTTTATAAGCCAGATGATTAGAAGCAGAAAAAGGGTGGAATCTTCTGTATATCCACCACAAAGCTGGGACACTGAGCCACACGATAAGGACTGATTTAAAGCTGTAATGCGTAAGGGGCTGATGGACTTGGGCCTAGGAGACCAGGGCTAATTGAAATAGGAAATCACTCACTGAGTGGCCTTGGAGAAGTAAAAAGCTCTCATTGTCTCAGTTCCCCATATGTAAAATGGGAATACATGTGTATCTGTTTTTCCCTACTACAGCTCTATGGAATGTGTCTATGAAGATGACCAGAGTTTCTCTGCCAGTGGGTTCACTTCACATGGTGTGGCAGAACTTCAGCTGCTCCTATGGTCCCCTAAAGCAATGCCTTGTTACAAGCAGTTTGAGTTCCATGTGTGGCCCCCCCCTTGAGAAAAAAAGGAAGAAGTTGAAGACAGCTTTCTATACCTAGTGTTCATACCTTTTAGGATTCTTTATCTGTGTTGTGCTCTCTTCATCCTTATAGGTGCAGAAGAGAATTCTCCCCCCTCAGCCAGACTGTGCATGGGGGGTGGTGTGGGTATGTCTGAAAGTGGCCATAGATGGACTAGAGTGGAAAACCTTCCTGTTTAGGAGGAGTGTGTACTGTAATCTGGGTAACTTATCTCATTTGGTGAATGAGTTTTTGTCCATTAAGGAAGTTCTCCTGGATTTTAAAACGTTTGGTGGGACTATGGTTAGAGTCTGAGCAATGGAAAATTGCCAAAAAATGTTTGGTGGTGACCAAGGAGGTTGCTATGCACTTCCTATTTGACCACAGAAGTAGCAACTACGTATCCAGAGACAGATCCAAATGGTCTAGATGACATTTCTTGGCTCACAACAGATCACGCTTCTTTCTCACCATCATTACTCCTGTAATTTGTCCATGTAATTTGTCCTGGGATGTTGGCTCTCGTGCCACAAATTTCTGTCTATATGCTAGGAGTAAATTGTACAGTGTATCGCATGATTCAACAAAACATATATGGGCCCTGAACCTGATTTTAAAATTGCCAATTAAGAGAGACTATCAGTTAAACTTGTCTTCTGGTAAAGAGATTATGGAATTTCTAGCACTGAAAGCTGACTTGAATTTGCCAGAGGAGGTTATTTTAGCTATTAGACAGATGCTTCCTTGGGGATCATGCGAAAGGCTGGAGTTAGAATTTGTAAATTGAAAGGTAGTCCAGTGGCTTTGGAATCGTAGGCAACTAGGCACTGCCTTCGATGAGATTTTTATTGATAAGGTTTTTCCCTGTGTCTGTTCCCCTCATCCTTGTGCATCTTTGATTGTTTGTTGTAAGTACACTGGGCAGGGAGTTGGGTTGGACCTGTGTGTAAATAAATCACTCTGTCTTTGTTAACTGTCCTTTGTTAACGACAGAATACAAAGGCTCTGATAAAGTAGAAGATTAAAATGCTAAAAGAACCACACACACCCCTCTCCCTGGATGTGGGGGCAGGGCAGTCAGTGAGGACATCGGCAATGATGGTTGGCGACTGCAAGTGAGCGTAATGCCTGCGGCGCTAGGGGACGGGGCATAATAGCACTTACATCACGCGCGACGCTTGGCTCGGCTGCACTAATCAGTTAGTCTTGGGTTAATGTAATAAATAAACATTTTTTAATTATTTATATTACAAAGTATGGCAGCAAAGCACAGCAATAATTATATTATTACCAAAACAAACAATAACACTAGTGTAAAAGTTACATATAACAGTGGGTATTTGAACCAGCTGAATGACAGCTAGAAATTGTATGGCAAGCAGCGACATTAACAACTAGTTCTGTTGCTCAGCTCAGAATTCTGTTGCTCAGCTCAATTCTTCTAGACCGAGGAATTGCGGAATGAGGATTGTAAGAAACTCTCTGAATATGCATGGACTTCACAATTTTACAGTACACTTCATTCCTTCAACTTTCAGAGCCGGTCCTAGTATGTAAAAATTACTCGATCAGCAAATACACAGGTCACTTTAAACTCCCAACATGAGTTTTGGAAAAAAAACTTTTCTTTGCAGATCTTTACATAAAAGATCAATTTGCAATATAATAAAAACAACGTTCCTTCAACTCACAACCAGAACATGTTGTACATGCATATATGTATTGAGAAGAACAAGCCATTACTGCAGTACAGAGAGACACACAGACAGCACAGTGACAGCACCAGCAGCAGTCAGTGTGACAGCACAGCGCAGCAGTGGCAGCTGCATGCAGCTCATACAAAATAGTCATACTCCATTCACAGAACCGCGATAAGCGCTCATGACTGTGTCTCATATATTAAATTGGCGGAATGCGGAAAAAGACAGCTGATTTTATACAACAGTAACGATCAGCAAATCGGTGAAACACATACATGCCGCATCGGTGGATTCTTGTAGCGGAAGAATCGCAGAATCGCGGGGTACCACGCAGAATTCTGCGAGGCACAACGTGGGATGCCGAGGTTGAGGAATGAAATTGCGGTGCGGTAACAGCTGCTGCCGCAACAGCCCTACCCCACCCTCTCACAGCAATCACTATGATTGCAAGGTAGACACTAGTGCTGTGAAAGAGATGTCTAGAACTGAGACGATGACTGTCCCTCCAAGAGCTGTATCACCACCATGTTCTGCCCCTCCCAGCAGCGCTGCCAACAGTGCATCACCTGATGAGGTCGAGAAGGCATGAGGGGGCAAAAAATCATCCGTACAGGCACATTTTAAGTTGGTGCGGGCGGATGATCCCAGAGAGGTGCAGTGCACTTTGTGCCAGAAGGTGGTGAAGTGTGGGCAGGTGTTCACCAACCTTGGAACAACTGCCATGTTGAGGCACCTCAAGGGATTCCAGTGCTGTGCTGCTAAGCAACCAGGGAGGGGCAGTGGATGCCAGTGGGTTCCCAATCGCAGTGGCCAGTCATCCGCCTCCATCAGCGGGCAAGCATCCTGCTTGAACAGCTGCCTCTAGCGGGAGGCGCGGTATCACTGCTAGGGGGGAGCAGCAGGAGGAGCAGCAGCAGAAGAAGAAGCAGCATAATTCCACCATGGAGGAGCTGGGTTGGGGGCAGCTGCCAAGTCCCTCGGCAGCTGCAGGACATGGAGGGCAGCATGGCTTTCAAATGAAAGCCACACGCCTGTTGGGTGAAATGATCGCTCTGTATGGGCAGCCCTTCTCTGTAGTTGGGGACATGGGGTTCAGGTACCTGATTGGCTTCTTGTCCCCCAAGTTTAAGTTGCCCTCGTGCACCACCCTGAGTCGGCAGGTGGTACCAGCCCTGTATCAGGCTTTAAAGTAGCAGGTGAGGGAGCAGCTGGCAGGGGCTGGGGGTGCCACCATCCACTTCACCACTGACCTGTGGTCCAGCCGGAACACTCAGCACACCTACCTGGTGGTGTCAGCGCACTGGTGTCAGGACCCGGAGGTAGCATTTGGCAGTGGCAGGAGGGGTCCTCAAGCAGGGTATAGGTGGTCCCTGCTTTAGGCAGATGTAATGGATGGCCCCCACATGTTCCAGAACATAGAGGAAGCCCTGACCACCATGGTGTGGGAGTGGGTCGCGGCAGGTGCACATTCACCAAGGAGTGCGTGGTGACCGATAACATGGCAACCATCTTGATGGCAGTACACAAGGGGGGCTTCAATAGCATCTCTTTTGCCACACACACCCTTTACCTGGTAGTCAGGGACACTCTGGGCTTGGGGGAGAAGGGGATTGGGGCAGGCACCCTTAGCTCCCTGTTCGAGCGGGGGAGGAAACTGGCCAGTTTCTTTAACTGGAGACTGAAGGGCAGCGACCTCCTCTGGGCAAATCAGGCCGAGCAAGACTCCCCAGTGCACCAGCTGGTTCAGGATGTGCCCACACGGTGGAATTGGACCTACCTAATGCTCGAGTGGCTTCTTGAGCAGAAAGCCACCTTGCATCAGGTTCAACTGGTGACCCACAGCGGGGCACCTCCAGGGTACAATACGGCAGAATGGGAGATCCTGGCACACACGGTCTTCATTTTGAGACTATTCCTGACCATGACGGAGACCATGAGCTTGTCCATGGCCACCATCAGGAAGGTGACTCCTCTGGTCCAGTGTCTCCTGAGGAGGCTGGAGGAGATTTTCCAGGGGTGGGACTGTGGCCCTCAGGGCAGGAAGCTGGCCAATAAGATGGCTGACCTGGTGTGACAGCTGAAGGGAGGGCTGAAGGCACATTTTGACGAACTCCTGCGGCAGGCAGAATATGTCTTGGGAACCAAGCTGGACCCCAGGGTCAAGGGTAGCATGGCACGCCAGACAGCACTCTATGGGCACTTGAAGGGCGAGCTGGTGGAGAGGGTCTGGCAGGCAGAGCGGGCTCTGGAGAGTAAGTGACAGCAGCAGCAGCAGCAGGACACCTCTGGGGATGGTGGGAGCAGCAGCCCTTTCAGCCAGTGGGGTCTATCCCTACCCCAGCCCTAGCGGTAGCAGCACCAGCAGCAGGATGAGAAACACCAGCAAGCTGAAGCCCTGCCATGGCCTGCCTACCTCGCATGCCAACATGGTTTTCTGTCTGCCCTGGCAACCATGGGTGATGTGCCCCACTGGCCTGTTAATCTTGCTGCTGCTGTCTGCTGGTCCATGGGTGCTCTGCTCTGGCAAATCCAAATGGGCCCACGTAATTGTGCTTCTGCCATCTGCTGCTGTATGGGAGCTCTTTCCTGACCTGTCCCAAACCTGCTGTGAGGAGTTTGTCACCTACTTCACAGATTCAGAGCAATTTTGATGCTGAGTTAGGGGCAGTAGTTGGAGAGTGCGAGGTGATGGAGGCCCCGTCTGGTCCAACTTTGTGGGGGGAGTGTCAGGAAGTGATGCCAGCTGATGTGGTGGATGTCTTGGGGTCTGTGAGAGCCACCAGTTGTGAACTTGATCCGTGCCCATCCTGGTTGGTGAAAGCCTCCAGGGAGACGTTGGGGGCGGTGCACGCGAGGCTGGTCAACGTGTCCCTGCAGCAGGGGAGGTTGTCACCTAGCCTCAAAGAGGCTGTGGTGCGCCCCCTGCTGAAGAAACCATCATTGGTTGTGGACGCACTCACAAACTATCAACCTGTCTCTAACCTTCCCTTTTTAGGGAAGGTTATTGAGAGGGTGGTGGCTATCCAGCTCCAGGCGCATCTATATAGCATTGGTTTCCTGGACCCTGTTCAATCTGGGTTCCACCCCGGCTATGGCACTGAGACAGCACTGGTGGCCTTGGTCGATGATCTCCACTGGGAGATGGATGCAGGATGTTCGACATTTCTTATCCTGCTAGATCTCTTGGCCTTCTTTGGCACCATGGACTATGGGCTGCTGTTGAGATGACTGCGTGTCCTGGGGGGTCTGGGCAGGACTGTTCTTGAATGGTTCCACCCATTCCTCTTGGGGAGAAGCCAGCGGGTAGTGTTGGGAGCTGAAACATCTTGCCCCATGCTTTACCCTGCGGTGTTCTGTAGGGTTCCATTCTGTCTCCATTATTATTTAATATTTATATGCATCCCTTGGGGGAGGTCGTGAGAGGGTTTGGGGTGCAATGTCACCAATATGCTGATAATACTCAGCTGTACCTCTCTTTTTCAGCTGACTCAGACCCTGCTGTCTCGTTGCTATTCCAGTGTCTGGAGGCCGTGGGGGAATGGATGTGGCAGAGCAGACTGAAGCTCATTTCCGATAAGACAGAGGTGATGGTGGTGGGGAGAGCAAGGGAGGTGTCGGCCACTCAGATTGGGCGGGTTCATCCTCCTATAGCTCAGCAGGATCGGAGTCTGGGGGTGATATTGTATGCAGATCTCCACCTGGATCGACAGGTGGAGGTCGTGGTGAAGGCTGCCTTCCACCAGTTATATCTGGTGTGGAGGCTGCACCCGTATGTCTCCAGCATGGACCTGGCCTCCCTCATCCATGCCTTAGTCACTTCGAGACTGGACTACTGCAATGTGCTCTATGTGGTGCTGCCCTTGTTCCTGGTTCAGAGACTGCAGATAGTGCAGAATGCGGTCGCCCGGCTCCTGTCGGGGACGGGTTGCCAGGATTACATAACACCTGTTCTCCATACTCTGCACAGGTTGCCAATAACATGACGAGCCTACCCTTATTTATTATTTTATTGTGGCCTAGCTCTGTTTAATTGTTACTATTATTATGAATTGTTTAAAATTTTATATGGTTGTATTTTTTAAGTTTTAAAATTGTTAGCCACCCCAAGCTGTTTTCAGGACAGGGGGGATATAAATTGACAAAATAAATAAATAAAAAATAAATAAATCCTACTATCCTGGCTTCATGGGTGCTTCATCCTTCGCACAGGCAAATCCTGCTGCTGCTGTCTCTGCTGTTCCATGGGATCTGTGCCCGGGGAATCCAACGTCCACTGCTCCTGCCAATGCCACCTCTGCTGTCTGTGCCACGGGTTCTGTGCCCCGGCAATCCAGTGTCTGCTGCCAATGCCACCTCTTTTGTCTGTGCCATGATTTCTTTGCCCTGGTAATTCAATGTCCACTGTCAATGTCGCCTCTGCTGTGCCATGGGTACTGTGCCATGGCAATCCAATGTCTGCTGCTGGGTGGCCACGTGCTTCACCACCGGGCAAGACTTGACCAATTAGCAGTAGAGCTTCTTTAGTTCAGTTGAGTATGACCCAAGCCTGGAACATCCGGATGAGTGGGTGTTATGGGGGGGAGGGGGAAAAGGGACTTAAATCACTCTCAACCATGCGCAAGGTACCCCTTGGGCCCCTAGGAATCTCTCTGGATGTAAATGCCCATCAGAATAGTATTTGGACCTTTCCAACCGCTGAGAGCGCAAGGATGTTAGGCCCTTATCATCATCAGGCGTGGGGATACAGGGCTCCGGTGGCTTCCTATCACACACAATCACCTGAAAGCACTCCAGAGAGGGTTCTGTGGGGAAATGCACAGTGTTCCTAGGATCCAGGGGCAGGCACAGGGAGGGGATCTCACAAACCACAGGAGAGGTAGGGAACCCTAGGCAGGGGCAGGGAAAGGGGGATGCTCTCTCAGTCTCGCACTCACTCTTTCACTCACAGACTCAAAGGGAAGGGACAGAGGAAAACAGGAAGGTAAATTCACTACACGTTATATAAAAAAGCACACTCCAAGACCAGACAAGGAACAATAGGTAATAACACAATCACTTAGCTTTCTCAATGGTGCGGGGCCAGTCCATACAGGAAAACCTGATCACCAGCGCTGCTTACAAGGCAGCGCTGGGTTAACTAGCCCTGTCATTAGTGCCCGCAGCTGGAGGCTTCCCCTGCAAGCAGCCATGAGCCACAGGGTCCTAGGTTACCCCACTGTTCCACTAGGGGCGGGTGCAGCTGCTGGCATGGGAATTGCCTCTGGGGGTGGGGTACCATGAGCTCTTGTTCTGCTGCCGGTTCTGTTGCACCCAGGGGCATAGCAAGGTTGAGAAGGGCCTGGGCTCAAGCCTTAGTTATGGGCCCCTCATGCGCTCTGAAAACCCAAAGTGGGTGGGGCTTAAGGGAGGGGCAGGGCTTAAGGAAGGGGGAGGGGACTGCCCATCCCTGGCATCTGCCTCAGCGCCATGCAGAACCTTATGGATGGCAGAGCTCTAGGGAGGGGCTTGTCCATTGTAGGCGGAGTCTCCAAAATCCAGCAACAAAGAGTTTTCAGCGTTAAGATGTGATGGGCAGAACATTAGTTTACACTGGGAACTCCTTGCTGCTGAGTAAAACCCTGCCACTTGGAGACTGAGAGAACCCTCCAACTAGCATCGCATCCAGTAAGTGGATGGGACTCCAGTAGGACAACTCTCTCTCTCCATCAGTGGTAGTGCCATAGCAGGATTTAAAAAATCCTGTTCACATATTTAAGACAGGTAATACCAGACAAACTTAAAAGGGACAAGCACAACACATCAAAGGCAAAGGCAAGCAGCAAGTCTGTCTGCTGACACAGAAGTGAGAAGCATGACACACACCTATGACCATAGTCACAAAAAGGAACATAGGATCACATAGAAGGGAAGGGGGATTGGGGCAGGCTGGGAGGGGGCAGGGTCCCCGGCACGCAGTGGCATTGCTCCAGGGAATCTGGACTTGTGGGTGCAGGGGGAGGCAGCACAGTGCTGCCTCCCCCTGCACCCGCAAACCCAGTCCCTGTGGTGTGTCTTTGGCCAGTTGGTTTTTTTTATTGCCCGCGCTGCATCCTAGCCCCACTGGGGAGGGAGAGGAGAGATTGCAGCGGTGCGTGCTTTCCCTCCCCGGGGGTCAGGACGCGGCACGAGCAATTTAAAAGGAAAAAAAGAGTTTCCTTTGTTCCTTGCAGCTCGCGATGCCTAGGCTTTGTTCCTTGCAGCTCGCGATGCCTAGGAGCTGCGCAGAGGGGGAAGCAGCAGGCACAGGTAGCAAGGGTGGTGTGGCAGGGACAGGAGGGACAGCCCAAGGCATCATGGCCCCCAGCGAGGGGGCCCCCTGCCACCACACGGAGTGGGGACGCTGCTCCCTGGACCATGGGCAGAGTGGGAGCAGTGAGTTTTTCAAGTACCAACTCCGCACGACAACTTGCTGCAAGGCCATGATGCCTTGGCCGGCCCTGGGCCCCGCAGGAATGGGCCTGGGCGCAACTGAGCCCCCCTGCACAATGGTAGCTATGCCACTGGTTGCACCCCTCTGTTGGGGTGGAGCCACAAGGGGGGCTGGGTTTGGCATCGGATGCAGGGAGGCCAAGCGACAGGGTCCACTAATGCCTGTCAGCCTGCAGTGCCTGGCCGATCAGGGGTGCCATCTGCAGTTACTGTGCCCTGGCAATCCAATGTCTGCTGATGCTGCTGGTACTGCACATCAGCCATTTGCTCCTCATTCTTGTAGACAGCCATAGCTCGGATGAGTACGCCGGCAGGTGGGGGCTGGGTGAACGTAACAATGGGTGGAATGGGAGATCCTGGCTCACATGCTCTTCTTGCTGAGACCATTCCTGTCCATGATTCCAGCATCTCTGCTGCTTTGGATTCGGGGATCTGAACCCAACTTCCTTTCAATCAGCCGAGGGCAATGGAGGCCATCAGTGATCGCCTGTCCCTTCAGAATGGCACTCGCCTATCTCTTAGGACCAACTGTTCGCACATTCTTTAGGATCATATCGTCCATTTCGATAACACAATCATGCAGGTAGCACTTGTTGAACTTCACCAAGTTGACGAAAACCCGAAAGAACTTGGAAGATAAATGAACATCCATCTACTGCAGGACAAACTCAACCAGCTCTTCCTCCAGGTACGTGATGTATCTTCCATTATCCATGAGGGCCTTGAAGACTTCAAGTTGTCTGCCACTGCTCCAATGATGCCTGCAAGCCTGCAACTCCCGGCCAAGCAGGGGTGCCATCCACCAAGCCCTGGCTGGTCCTCTGCCACTCCTCCACCAATGCTACTCCATCCCCAGGACCAACTGTCAGGGTTCTGTGGCCTGCATTCCAGGCAGGGAGGGCTGTCAATCCACATCATCCAGAAGCTGCCGTTCCAGCCCCAGGACCCACTGTTAGGGTCTGGGGACTACATTACAGGCAGGGAGAGCTGTCCATCCACTTCATCTAGAAGCTGCCACTCTAGCCCCAGGACCCACTGTCAAGGTTCTGGGGTCATCATTCCACTCACGGGGAGCTCTCATTCCACCTTATCAAGAAGCAGCCACTCCAGTCCCAGGACCCACCATCAGGGTTTTCCATGCCTTTGAAGCCATTGCCAGTCCAGGTTCTATTCACCAGCGGTTTCTTAAAACAGGGAGGAGGCCCTTTCTTAACTGCCGGTACTTACTCGAGGCTTCCTCCACCTAATCACCTTTTCCAAGGGCAGACTGATTTTTGCATGAAGGGGCCCTTTTCCCCTAGGCTCCACTGTGGCTCGGCCCTGACCCTGCTCAGGCTCCTCAGTGCTCACTGACCCATGTCCCATGTGGCCTTGCCAAACAGGGAGGGGGTCTGTCTTTTGGGGGCAAATTCTGAATCTCTGGCAACAATTCCTCCCATTGGGGGCATGGCTATCTCATTAACCACCGCCCCCACATTACCTTCTGGAGTGCTCGCAGTCATCCAGGTGCTGCAACCAAGCCATGGTTCACCTAGTCTAACATACTAGCCCCAACATGCAAAATACCAGCCCAATTTGGAAAATAATGATCAATATGATCAGATGCAGCATTATATTAAACACACCAGTAGACTGTGAATCCCAGTCCAGCAAGGACTCCCAGAAGGCATGATGACCTGCAGCGTTAATGTCTGCTGTAATTATGTAATAACCTGATTATTATGCTGCACAGTTATAGAAGCAGCCTGTCCTAATTGCTGAGCCCTTTGTAGCTCTTCTCGCAAGGAGGGGTGGGAAAGGAGAGATATGATAAAGGGAAGCCCCATGCCCAACAAAACTGGGTAGACAGAGTGATAGAGGGAAGGGAACAATTGCATGTTGCACAGTCCAGACAGGGGTTACATATTTAAAATCACAACTCAACATGATGGGCACATTACAAAAACACCTATTAAGGAGGGGGATCATTGGGTGAATTTGTCTACTATTAATAATTACATATTCACACACAGTTCATGCACACACACAACCCTTACCAATTTATACTACAGCTGATTTGTTTTCCCTTCTAAAATCAAACAAACAAACAAACAGACTCATTGCCAGGAAAAGGGGGAAAACAGGGGTCATTAATTCCTAATTTATTATCTATACATACAAATCCTAAATTGTCTCTATGTTCACATCCACGTGTATGTACAGTCTTAAAACTACCCTCCCAGGGAAAGGCAAATCGGTTGGGATCCTGGGAATAAAAATCTTATTGTGGCCAATCTGCCACCCCAGCGGGACAACTGGGAACGATCTCTGGGCCTCCGCAACTGAAATCGTTATTATAAATAATTTCATCTGGTTTTGGGTGGAGTCATAATTCACATTCACGAGCTTCCACCAATCCTCAAGATTGTTCTCCTTTGTGGTCAATTTGGCTCGAATTTGATTTAAGAGCTCCAAGGAGATATGTCCCTCTTTTGCTTGCCAAATCATCCCCAGGGTTATACTTTGGGCAGAGCTTTTGGCTTGCATACACGTTAACACTAATGACATGTTATTCTGCAAATATTGTATTATGGAGACTAGGAGCGACTCATATTTTTCCAGGATCGACTCCCAGGTGGACAAAATTCTACTGATGGCTGTTTGCCTTTTCCTTAGATGAGCAAAAGACTGTGTGATAGGGGCACTAAGTTTCCCCATATCTCCGGTGGCATAGGAGACTTTATTCATGAGCAACTTGATGTTGGCAGCATCTATAAATGAGAATCCCACTCCTATTGTCCCCATCCAATCTGATAATCCATGCCTAGCCTGTGTTTTGGGGTTCAAGTGCTGCCACATAGAAACCCACTTGAACCACCCTGTTTGACTAATTTTAAGAAAAGGGGCACACCTGGGAACTGCCTGTGATACATTCATTCCGGCTAGATCCACCTGGACTTCCTTCAGAGAAACCTGAGGATAAAGAAGTATTGTCACAGGCTGGTCTAGTTTTAGCACATATGACCCATGACCGGGGTTGTTAGTTCCTGGAGAGATTCTGCCTGCTCAGTCAAGGGGTGAATCTGTAGTGTTTGGGGTCCCTGTTCCAAATTTTAATTTATAAACCCCCGCCGATACCTGCTCCTCTTTAAAAGAAATGTGGTCATAAAAGCTAAAGCGAATTACTGGATTGTACCTGTCACAGTGAGTTCCCTCCAGTGGAATAATCCAGTCCGGTGAACCTGATTTATACAGCTCGTAGGGATGGACGAATGTGGTTTGGATGTTCAGAGTTCAGACTGAACTTGGTCTGTTCGGACGTCCGAACCGAACGTCTGAATCGAACTCTCGAATGACCGAACAGTTCGATCATGTGCGGATGTGTTCGGATTCGTTCAAGGGCAGGAAACATGTCTTTTCAGGGCAAAAAAATTAAAAGTTTCGGTTTCGGTTTTGGTTCCATTTCAGTTTCGGTTTCGATAGTGCTATTTTTGACTGTTCGACCAAGTTCGCCCAATCCGAACTCGGCTGAACTGAATCATCGAACCCGAACTTGGGTTTCAAACCAAATGACCGAACATCCGAACTGCATTCTGTTCACCCATCCCTAACAGCTCGTTACCCTTAACCTCCCACTCCTGGGCTTCCCACTTAACAATCAACTGAGAAGTCCTTTTTCCATTTGGAGAGGTCAGGGTAACTAAGAGTTCATCGCCAGGAGCTCGGGGGCTCTCAGTACCTGCTACCACTGCCATTTGGAGAGGAGACCCAATCATCCAAGCAGCTGAAGCGATCTTCACGGCATCACATGTTCCCAAGCCCTTGTTCCTGAGCATGCTGGGGTTAGTGGCTCCAATGGAAGGCTTGCACCATACCTGGAGGCTGGAGTCCTTTCTTTTGGGTTCAGTGTTTAATGGAATCGAATAGCAACATTTTGTCCTTTCTCTGAAGTCACAGCATGTGCAATTGGCTGTGTTTTCCCAGGTGCATCCAGTGTCGTTGTTCAGGACATGGAAAATATAGGCAGAGGCGAAGGCCCAGGAATGGTTCCGGTGCACATACAGGTTAGGTATCTGGTACACGAACTCTGCTCCTGACTGTGCTTTCTGGGTGACACATCTCCATATCCTCACGGGGCTTCCTATCAGCTCATCCTCTGGTACATATCCTGGAGTCGCGCTAACCACTCCAATCACCCACCATACCAGCAAGACTGCTTGCATCGTGGCTTCCTGATGAGACAAGGTTCGGGGGGTTCTCGCCTTGGGGTGAGGGTTACCAGGAACAAGGGGAGAAGCAAGAGAGGGAAGGGAGACCCTTCTCCACCAGGCACAGTGTTTGCCTGACTTATGGAACTAGGGTGACGTATGGACTCTGGGGTAATTCAAGGGAAGGGCAGGGAACAATGGGGAGCAGACCTTTAGTCATCATTGTTTACAGGCCCTATCAGTGGATCAAATTCCAACAGCTCCCGGAGGATGGGAGATGATGGGGGATGATAACCTTTGATCACCGGATACTTACTTCCCGGCCTTCCTTGTATCTTAACCAAGCCTGCATAGAACTGAACCACATGTGAGTCTTCCCTCATGTACAGTTCCCATCTAGAGGAGCCATACTGGTACATTTTTCTACCCTTTCCATAATTCCCCCCATTGCTCTCCATTTGGCCACTCCAATGAGGGACCGATGTGACCCCCCCAAGCCTCGCTGTAACAGAACCTGAACTGGAAGGCCTGCCTAATGATCTGGTTTCTTACCAGAGCCAATAGTCTTATGGCTGGACTCACTGGGAGGCCGTTCCACAGCTGGGCCAAATAGTGTTGTGCCTGCCTTCTGGGTCTCCTAGAACTCAAACTCCTGTCTATGACTTCAGTGGAAGTCTGAGATACCTGTGGCCCCCTGAAGTGGAGATTCCTTTTATTGATAGGGGGAGGGAGAGCTAGCCGAATCAGGGAGTTTACTCTCAGGGAGATCCACAGGTCTGCCTTCCCATTCCTTGAGCTGAGAACTGTGGAAATACTTTCTCCAAGGCTACCCTCTCTTCCCCTCTGGGATTTCTACCTGGTAAACTGCTGGACTAACTCTGTTAACTATTCTCACGGGACCCTCCCACTTGTGTGCTAAGGAATGTTCTTGTATTGAGAACTTTTGATACATTACTGACTGTCCCACTTCCTACACAACAGGCTTTTAACCCACCCTAGTCTTTTATCTACATCTTTCTGAGCTATCCCAAGGCGGAGGGCAGCTTGCCTACGGATTTTTGCTATCTCTTCCACCAAGGTCTTAACCCACTCATCTGAGACAGCTTTGTTCTCCCATGAGCTTGGCAATTCCATCCCAAATCACCAGGACTCTGGCACCTTCATTTAGGGCTGATGTGGCAGCAGCTGTTACCGCACCGCGATCCCATTCCTAAACCTTGGTATCCACATTGCGCCTCGCAGAATTTCGCATGGTACCCCGTGATTCTGCAATTCTTCCGCTGCAAGAATCCGCAGATGCGGCATGTATGTGTTTCGCCAATTTGCTGATCGTTACCATTGTCGTATAAAATCAGCGGTATTTTCCTGCGTTACGCCAATTTAATATATGAGACACAGTCATGAGCGCTTATCGCTGTTCCGCGAAGGGAGTATGACTATTTTGTGCTGCCGCTGCAGCACTGTGCTGTCACGCTGTCATGCTGTCGCTCACTGGTGCTGCTGGTGATGTGCTGCTCTCTGTGTGTCTCTCTGTACCGCAGTAACCGCTCATTCTTCTCAATACATGCATGCATGTACAACATGTTCTGGTTGGGAGTTGAAGGAATGGTGTTTTTATTATTTTGCAAATTGATCTTTTATGTAAAGATCTGCAAAGAAAAGTTTTTTGTCCAAAAGTCATGTTGGGAGTTTAAAGTGACCTGTGTCACTTTAAACGAGAGTAATTTAAAGGGACCGGTCACACGGCCTATGCCTTACCACTTAAGCGATTCTGCCTGAGTGTAACTATGTAAATAGCATAGCTGTTATGGTTCCCACTTGCAATACAATTCTTAACTGGTATTCTGTGTGTTCAAATCCATGTTGTTCAATTTAACTTAATTTTTTTTTATATTGTTACATTAGTGTTACTGTTTTGTAATAATATAATTATTATAGTTATATTATAGTTAATACCATAAATATAATAGTACCCCGCCCCAACACACGCAAACAGTAGATAGAAGGAAACTCTTTGTTCCTTGTAGTTTGGCTACAGCTAAACTTGCCAGCCAGCCAAGTGAACTGGCTGCCTGTCTAATAACTGTGTGGACTCACTTAAAGCAACTATAATCCCCTTGTGTCAACTATAATCCCCTTGTGTCTCTTGTGTAAGCCTAAAAAGCCCCACACACCCACCCCATCTAAAGTGAAGGAGTGTAAGCACATGAAGCCCAGTTTTACAACTTGCAAAGCCATCCATTCCAGTCTGCACTGTGCTCTGCTCTCTGCTGTAATATTCTGTGGGTTGGAAGGATGTACAGCAGAATGGTACATGTGAAAATAAACAACAGCATCCTATGCTACCCGCATGTACTTAAGTTTAATGTTAGTCAACTAGGGCTAGCCGCTGTGTAGATCATGGTAGCCATAGCCAAACGTCCCCTCCCCCAGTCTACAAAGGCTTTCCCATAGGAGTAGCCCCATAAGCATTGTATATTATCAAAACCACACATCTATGACTTTGATAGTGCATAGGCGGCAGCTCGGCTTGCTGCCTAGGGCTACCCAGTTTCTCTGTATTCTGTAATGTGTTAGCCATCATTACGTACCCTCCCCCCCACCTTCGGGGCATTGGGCAAGTCTTCTGAGCTGAGTGAATGAGTCATACAACATGCCGCCAGGAGACAACTGTCCCCTCCCCTCCAGGCAAGAGTGCTGTTTGACTTGAACTTCAAGCCAAGCCAAGTTTGAACTTCAAGCCAACTGTCTGGATGGGCGTTTGTGAGAATTTTTGGAGCCATCTCGATGAACCTTGTTTACAAGGTGGCACAACCTTTTGTTCTTCTCGAGTGGCTCCCTCCCGTTCCATCCTCACATTCTCATGAATAGGAGAGTAGCAAAACGTCCCCTCCCCCAGCCTACAAAGGCTTCCCTGTAGGAGTGGTCACTAGCCAGTGGCCAGTGGCCACTGAAGCATTGTATGTTTTCAAAACCACACATCTATGACTTTGAGAGAGCATAGGCGGCTAGAATGTCACTAGACAAAAGCCCCCTCCCCCCAGCCCCAGGCAAGAGTGATTTACTTGAATTAAAATTTCCCCCAGCCTAGTTTTTATGTTGCATGTTTCCATTAACATAATGGAAATCATTATGTTAATGATTGGACCTATGATTGGACCTATGTTAAGGTTTGGAACTATGATTCCCACTGATCCCATCAAGCAGCAGTGTGTCCATGTCACTGGGGGGGGGGGGGAGGGAGAATGCTCTGCACCTATAAGGATGAAGAGAGAACAACACATATAAGGTATGAGCATTCTAAGCACAACACATATAAGCCTAAAAGGTATGAATGAACACTAGGTATAACAGCTGTCTTCGACTTCTTCCTTTTTTCCCAAGGGGGGGCCACCACACCCATGGAACACAAACTGCCTGTAACGAGGCATTGCTTTAGGTAAGGGGAAGGGGACCATAGGAGCAGCTGAAGTTCTGCCACACCATGTGAAGTGAACCCATTTGCACAGAAACTGGTCATTTTCAGTGTTAGACACATTCCACAGAGCTGTAGTAGGGAAAAACAGATACACATGTATTCCCAAATCCCATTTTACATATGGGGAACTGAGACAATAAGAGGTTTTTACTTCTCCAAGGCCACTCAATGAGTGATTTCCTATTTCAATTAGCCCTGGTCTCCTAGGTCCAATCCAAATCCATCATCAGCCCCTTACACATTACAGCTTTAAATCACTCCTATCATGTGGCTCAGGGTCTCAACTTTGTGGTGGATGTACAGAAGATTCCACCTTTTTTCCGCGTCTAATCATCTGGCTTATAAAGTACGTAGGCAATGGCATACACACACACACACACAAACACACCCATTGAAAAGACAAAATGGGTACGACTAACCCACAAACGGTAGGTTTAATAATGCATCTTTGAAGGGTATGCCCCCTTTTTTATTGACATGCAGTTCCCATCCCAACTATGGATGCATATTTTCCATTTTCACTCCTCCACCAGACCCCATACACCATCATCCCTCTGCAACCATCCACCCCCAGACCATCCAGCACAAAACATAACATTGTTTGGGTCAAAATATTTGGTGGCAAAAATATTTATTTATTAGTTTTATTATATAATAATTATTAATATATAATAATTATTAATATTAATAATAAATTATTATTATTATTTATTTATTTTTTGACAAAAAACACCAAAGACATTAACATGTCTTGCACCAAAGACATGTTTGGTGCAAGACTCTGTATTGCACCAAAGACATAGCATGGTGGGTAAGGTTCGTACTTGTGATGCAATTCTTAGCTGTCAGTCTGCATGTTCAAATCCCGGTTGTTCTATTTAACCTAAACCCTTTTTTTTTTTTAATATTGTTACATTAGTGTAACTGTTTTGTAATAATATAATTCTTGCTGTGTTGTGTTGCTTGCTTTGCTATTAAATTATTAAAAATATGCTTTCTTATTACATTAACGTATATCAAATCCATGGAGTTTCTTCACATATCCGGGCAGAAACTTTACGCTGCGTCGCTGCTACGCAACGAGCAACAACGCAAGCCTAGAAAGAAGATTTAAACTTGATGGGACTGGACATGGACACAGTACAACACCTGGATGTGTCATCGTGGACTCGTGATGGAGCCAGGCAGGAGGGATAGGAGGAATCATAGGCAGCAAATAGAGAATTGGAATGGAGGAGGAGAATGAGGAGGAGGCGGGCTCAGCACTGACAGCACCACTGGAGTTGCAGCCTTGTACCCCCGCCTAAGCAGGGCGGCGCAGAACACCTCGTCCACCCCTCTGTGTTGGCTGCCACTTGTGTTGTACTCTGACTCCCTCGCCTCGTGTGTCCCGTCCCTGGTCTGTGTGCTGTTGAATGCCCTCCTCTGTGTGTTCTGTTTCATCCAGGATAGCCTAGTACCTGCACTTTCCACATCCCACGCCTCGAATCACTTCTTCCAATTGATTGCAACAATGTTTCGGCCGGCGCCCTGTGGGCTTATCTGTCCTTGGAGCTCCCCCATCACCTCTCGTTCCTGTAGGGCTTCGAGTCACCCATTCATTGCAGTGCTTAGTTACATCCGCGTTCTGCTGCTGGAGATGATGGCTGGATGCTGCTCTTCCCCAGGGACCGTAGGCATATTAGCAATAGCAACCCATAGCTGGAACTTCCGAGACAATGACCCTGTGTGATCTTTGGAATTCCCTGGGTGTGCAATTGCTTGCCAACTGCCCGGACAGCCTAACAGGCGCCTCTGCGAGTCTAAGTTCAGGGCTCCGCTACTTTGGTTCTCAGTTGAGTGCACTCGACTGCCAGCTGCATGCGGAGACACTGGGCCCTTTCCCAATGGTCACATCCCAGAGATGATGTGCTCCCATGTGGTTTGGTCAGCGGCAGAGACCGTTTCCCCTCTGTATGTGTGCAGCATGTCCTTCTTCACAGCCTGTCTTGCTGAGGGAGGCCCTTCCCTGGCCGTCTCCTTCTTTTGCTCTGTCCACGGGGCCCGTGGGTACCGGCATTCACGTGGTGCTGCCTATCACTGCCTGTTGGACTCGGTCACCTTCTGTGGCCCCCAGGTAATGACTATGTATTGCCAGAGCCCACCGCGGCGGAGCTGAAAGCGCTGGCTGGTGTGTGCTCTTGATCCTATGTGCAGCTTGGCCTTGCAATGGCCGATCCATTCGAGGCTTACTACCTGGTCGCACACTACATGTCTGAACTGGGATACACTCGGGGCATGCTGCAGTGGCCCCACTACGTTCACCTGGCTGACCACCCAGCCCCTGGTCCCTTCTTGGCCCCCTGCAGATGGCTGTGTTTTTAATTTTTAGGCCCCCTCGGTGTGTCCTCGCTGTGCTCCTGTGGCCTGCCTCCACCCTGACACTGCCGTGGGTCACTGCCTGGCCCGCCTCCTCTGACGTCCACTCCATTGCTTCCTCCAGTGCTTCCCTACTACAGCCCGTTCCTGCTGTACCCATTGCGAGTTGTGCTGGGTTGGTGCCCCACCAACCACCCGTGGGTGACTCTGTGACCGTGGGTTATGTTCTTTTATTTGGTTACAAAGTTGATTTGATTTCAAACTTAATTTAAACTGTTTTATCCGGGGAGGTTTTTTTTTAAAAAAATTTCATTCAATAAATAATAATTTCTTTTTAGTTGTTTTAGTGTGTTGTTTTCAAAGTCTCGAGACAACCCCTCCCACCCAGACAAGACAATGTTTTACAAACAAATTGTAAAACAAGGGTAGTTGAATCAGCAGACTCACTGAAGTACTACCCCACCCGCCCCATCTCATGTTTTCTCTCACTTCAAGAGTGCATAGCCTGCCGGCTACTTTAGCCCAGTTTTACAGCTATAAAACCATTCCAGTCTTCAGTGTGCTCTGCAAACAGGACCGGCAGTACACCCAGCCCTCTGCATTCTGCATCCCTCTGCATTCTACATGCAGGGAATATACATTTGTGCCATGTATTTGTGTTCTTAGAATAAATATTTGCTAGTTGTAAAACAGACTTGGCAGCTCAGCAGGAGAAGGGGGGGCGTGACGTGAGTGGTATTTTCAGTTGACTACGGTGACTCAGTGGCACTGGGCTGTCCTGGCTACCTAACTGTACCGGGCGGCTAGATAGACAAGGGGAGTTGAGACTGAGTCAGTGGTCCACTCACTGAAGTAGCTACTAACCTGCCCCTTATCTCAACGACGATCCCCACTGAGCCAGTCCCAGCTGCATCGGATGGGGTTGTAGTGGAAAAAATTGAAAAACAGGCTTGGAAGGAGTCAGTTCCTCCAAAGTTTGGAGTCACAGCACATCAAATTATTTTTTGACTAAAGAAAAAATGCAAAAATTCCAAAATCCAAAACCCCCCCACCAAACCCTCCCTTCCGAGTCCCAAGTTCAATGCTTATTGACTCCCAAGTCCTGAGTCCCAATCCTTTCAAAACCATCCCAAGTTCAATGCTTTTAATGACACATTTGATCATCTTGGAAGAGCAGTATCAGATCTTAGTTAGTTTGTTAGTAGTTACTCCCTTTTGGGGGCTAAAAGAGGACTAGTCTTTGGATTCGAGGCTAAGCGAGGGGGTATTGTTAAGAGAACATACAATGCATCTGCCCTTGGCTACTCCCTCCCTGCCAGGGCCAGCCTTTTTAGACTGAGTGCCTAAAGTGGGGAAGGGGACGTTTGGCTAATGGCTAGCAGGAGATAGGCGGCTAGCTAGCTAGCTAGCTGGCTCGCTCTATTAGTGATTTATTGATAGGGATTGGTGAACAGATCGTGGTTCGGGTTCGGCCGTTCGGTTCGGCTGCGTTCGTTTCGTCCGTTCGGTTTGCCCGTTCGGTTCAGTTCGTCAGATCGAATTTTAGGCCTTTAGGTGATTTGGGTCGAACGTTGAGTTTGGAAGCGGTATTCACTTCGTTCTGGATAGGTTCTGTCTTTAGTTAAGTGCAATCAAGAACTGAAAATGACATTTAGTTTTTGAAATAAAAGGAAAAAACTAAAAAACATATTTCTGGCTATAACTTTTTTGCTTCTTATTACATTTTAAGGAAATTTAGGAAGATTATACCCACAATAAAGAGCACCAAAGGTACAAAAATTCTGAACGTTTAGATAAAGGAAACCGATTCCAGAAGCAATTGAATATTGTGATTTTAAGAAAAGTTCCATAGACATTCATGACTCCAACTTCTTTATCTTGCATCCAATGTTCATGAAACTTGTGCATATTACATACCTCCATATGCTTAATATTTCTGCCAATTTTAGGAAAGAGTGAATAAAGGGTCCCAAGGGTATAAGACATTAACCTGAAAATACATTTCCAGCTGT